>CM056170.1:12988981-13054952 GCA_029691765.1 Entomobrya proxima | reverse complement strand
AATCAGCTAAACTACCCGGGTTTTAGTAATTGTAGAATAACTAATTATCTTTATTCGGAACTTTAATCAATACTACAATTATTAGGAGCGTAATTAATAAACCGGCATGCTTTCAGCCGTAATCACTCTTATCACAAAATTAGGCAATGTGCAGAGCACCGTCACTATCAGTAGCCAAAGAGTGAAGTGAATAGTGAACGGAAAACTCTGCTCTACTTACATCTAGACAGAAAAGTACGGCACGCCAACAACGTGCCTCAAAACTCATACAACCCACAAAATATGTACTCTATGGTTCTAACTCTACATTTAGTTACAACTTCCAATATTCTCCCACCATCTTTTACGAATTTACAATGAGTGAAAGATCTAATTAACAAACTAAATGTAGCCACTGTCCATATCTTGCGGGGGCTTTCACTTCTCTGCCAAACTTAGTCCTTGTCGGAGGAACGGGTACTTTCTCCGTGGTTTCCCCAACACTCGGTATTTCTTCTTTCCTCGAAACTTCCAGCGGATAAAGTCTCTGCAACGGACGCTCCAGAATTCCCTTCTGAGTCTTCACGTACGCCACCCGAACATTTCCATCCTTTCCTGGACACAGCTTCGTGATCATACCGATTGGCCACTCGTACCTCTTTTTCCCTTCTGATCCGATCAACACAATGTCTCCAACTTGCGGCTCATTTTTCTTCTTTTCGTTAGCCACCATCACAAGCTGGGATAAATATTCCTTTCGGAATCTGCACTGCACCTCCTTCTGCAGCCTCTTCATTCTTCGGTAAGACTGGGTAAGCATCTCCGCTTCACTAGTTTCTTCCATTACCCCAGCCACCTTTCCTCTCATGAACATGTTGGGTGTTAAAGGGATGAGATCACCACTGTTCTCGCTAACGGCAGTCAAAGGGCGATCGTTCATTACGGCAGAAACTCCAGCTAGACAGGTTCGCATCTCATCATAAGACAGCTTCGCTCTGCCCAATATCCGCTTCAAGAGATCCTTCGCCGACCGCACCAATCTCTCCCAAAAACCTCCCCACCACGCTGCAGTTGGAGGGTTGAAGACCCACTGGATTTGACGAGCGTTGCTTTGCTCACTTATCGAATCCCAATCCAGCGTCTCGAATAAATGGTTCGCTCCCACAAAATTAGTCCCATTATCGCTGTAAAGGGTACAGGGACGACCAACGATACAAATGAAGCGTTCCAATGCTCCCATAAACGCTTCTGTGCTCAGACTTGTCACCAAATCCAAATGAACTCCACGGAAAACTGCACAGGTGAAGAGCACTATCCATGCCTTGGTGCCATCCTTCAGGAAAAGTGGTCCTGCCAGATCCACTCCCGTAGTCTCGAAAGGCTCTCCGATGGTCACCCTCTTCTCTGGCAAAGCCGCGGGCTCTACTATCATAGGAACACTCCCGTGTCTCCGACACCTCATACACTTACGAAGTACGTGTCCAATTGTACGAGTCGATTGTACAATCCAGTACTTTTCTCTCAGTTTGCTTGAAAGGTACTTGAAACCACCATGTCCAAAATGCTGGTGAAAGTCCAGGATTAGCTGCTCAGTTATGGGATGTTTCCTGGGCATCAGCATTGGGGTAACAAAGTCACTGCTTTCTCCTTTCAAGTTGGTAAGCTTTGTCTTGACACGGAGCACGTTTTCCTTGTCTCTTATTACTGCGATACCGTTGATTGAAGTAGTGTTTGCTGGAAAAGCTTCTTGCTGCACTTGCTTCACCAGTACTTTCTCGGCATCACGCAGTTCGTCAATGGTCAAATATTTTAATTTCAATTTTGTTGTACCTTGACAGGAACGAATAAAGCGTAACATCCATCCCCACACGGCTACGTTTTTTCGGTAGCTTGAGAATCTTGGCTCCTTATAGCTCATCGTTGCTGTAGCTGTCAAGGCCGTGGCTCTGAGCTCTTTGTTGACTTCGTCTTCTTTAATTATCTCTTCTGAGACAGGCCACTCACTCTTAGGTAACTTCATCCATCCAGGTCCCTCCCACCATCTTGATTCCAGTAGCTGTCCCGGTGTGCAGCCACGTGATGGAAGGTCTGCCGGGTTGTGTATCCCTGGAATATGGTGCCACTGTTCGGGTTTCGTTGAACTGCATATTTCTTTTACTCGGTTCCCAACAAAGACTCCCCAATCTCCTTGTCGCCGTATCCACGCTAAAGCTGTGCTTGAGTCACTCCAGAAGTGAAACGTGACGTTGTCCGTACTTATGGCACCTCTAACTAGCTCTGCCTGTCGAACTCCAATTAAACACGCCATTAACTCAAGCCTGGGGATACTAGCCTTCTTGATGGGGGCTAAGCGAGACTTTGCAGTCAACATCCGAACTAGGACTTTTCCGTTAAGCTCTGACCGCATGAAACTAACACTGGCGTAACTATCAGAACTTGCATCCACAAAAGTGTGAACTTCCTTCTTAGTGGAAAACGAAATTTGCATGAGCCGAGGCAACTTGATCTCCCTCAACAGACTCAGTTCGTCTTTCCACTTGATAAACTTCTTTCGCATCTCCTCCGGCAGGGGCTCGTCCCAGCCAAACTTGTTGATCCATGTTTTTTGTACAAGTAACTTCGGCAATAGGAGAGCTGGACACGTGAATCCCACCGGGTCAAACACTTGAGACACGACACTAAGTACTTCTCGTTTTGTAACTTTATTGAAAATTGTTACTTCCTTAATTTCGCATGAAAGCGTGTCTTCCAGACGATGCCATAACAGTCCAAGCACGGATAGGCAGATGGATTTTTCCGTTAAGTTCTCCTCCACATCAGGGCTGCTGCACAATTCAAGCTCCTGCGAGGCACTATGAGCCCACTGCCTTAACGTCATTCCGGCTCCTTTCATCATCTCTATCGCTTTCATTCTGAAATCCTTGTACTCCTCAGCACTATTCACGGAAGTAACGCAGTTATCAACATAATAACTATTCTTCAACTTTTCTGCAGTCCGAGCTAGCTCTTTATCAACTTTCTCCAGGTGATAATTGATTACAGCTCCAAGTAGAAATGGGCTACATGTCATTCCAAAAACTACTCTTCGGTGCTTGTAGACCACCATCCTGCTGAAATCATTACTGTCCCACCACAGAAACTTTTGATAAGCCTGGTCGCATTCTTGGACAAGAAGCATCTGAAATGCTTTCCTAATGTCTGCTGATACTCCGATTTCGTTTTCCCGGAAACGTAACAGCAAGATTGGAATTAATTCCAACAGATTTGGTCCTTTATGGAGTGTATCATTGAGGGAGGGTGAGTGGCCCACTCTAAAAGACGCGTCGAAGACCGGTCGCACTGGGGTAGTCGAACTTTCTTTGAAGACTGGTCTGTGCGGCAGGTAGTGTCCACTCTTGTCATCATCCTCCTCTTTCACAATGAGGCCTTCCTTCAGCCATTCCATAAATACCGCGTGGTAGTCCTGTATCTTGTCACACTTCTTTAATTTTCTGGTGGTGTTGTATAGACGCTTCACAGCAGCATCGTAATTGCTCGGGGGTCTCGTACTTTCATCCCTCCAGGGCAGACGGGTAGAATATCCACTTTCTGTTTTCTGCACATATTTCTTGAAATATTCCATCGCTTCCTGCTCAGTCTCCTGTAGAGATTTTGCTTCGATAGGATCCTTGATTCCTATCGCTTCGAGACTCCAGATACCGCTGATATCCAGACTAGACACTGCCAAGGTCATAACTCGGACCGCCATTGACTTTGCCTCTGCTGGAACGGGCCCGCCTAATGTCCATCCAAAAACTGTTTCTTGTGCCACAAGACCACATGACAACTTGATAATATTCCCGGTGAGCACGCTTCCCCAATAGTCATTTCCAAGCAGGATGTCGATGTCCCCATATCCCTCACCAACGTCATTGAGGGTGATGCCCTTTGCTTCCAACTCTTCAATCCATGGTCCATATGGCACATACGGCAACTGGCCAGAAATCTTTTCTTTTTGAAGAAGTTCAAATGTCTTGACATCACCTCCTTGAAGGCTCCGGATTGGAACTGCAAACTTTCCATACTTGAACGCTGGAATTGTACTCTCTCCGAAAACTATACTGCTTAGCCATTCGTAGCCTGTTTTTCTGCAATTTGCTTGACGAATGACCTCGGGCTTCCCAAAGCTCCTTTGGCTCCCACCGTCTCCAACCAAACGCACACGAATCTCAGTACCACTGCGATCAACAAGACTGACGTTTATTGTGTTAAGTAGGACATCAGGGGCGCACTGGTTGTAGTTTTCCACTGACGACGTTACTTTCTCCGGTTTTTCAGCTTGTTCGCTTTTGTCTGAGTTGCTGGAACTGGTGACTGACATGGGGCATAATATTGGGTAATGCTTTCCACTACACAACGCGCAACGAACAAATGCTCTACATTTCCTGGCTGAATGTCCTCCTTTTAAACACTGAAAGCAAAGGTGCTTTTCCTGCACTCTCCTTTTCCTTTCTTCCAGCGTCATCGATAAGGCTTTGACGCAGCGGTCACTATCATGCTTCTTATCACAAAAGGCGCATCCTGTCTGAACCGAGGAAATGAGGCTTGCGGCGGTGGGCAATCCTTCTTCATTTTTAACTTCATTTGCTGTCGAGGTTTTCTTGTTCTTTCCTTTCCCTCCAGCGGCAGCAACTTGAAGTTTTCCAAATCCAGATTGAGCGAGGGTTATCTGCTGCTCGCTCTCCACTTCTTGCTTTATAAATTCCATAAGAAGATCCAAACGCGTCTTCGGGGGCGTACACTTGGCACCATCTTCTTTGGAGTGTGAACTGCGTTGCCACGCCTTGAGTGTTTCCACGGTCAAACTGGACTCCACAAGCGGAAACAGAATGGTCGCTAGCAACTTGTTATCCAAATTCAGTCCTGTTAGCGAACGAAGGTGAGACTCCAGCTTCAAATAAAGCATCGCCAATGGAGTCCTTTCCGCTGCAGTGACATTGGATATGACCAGTGTGAGGAGCTCCCTCACATAAACTTGAAGTAAAAGATCTTCACGCCCGTAACGCTCCTTCAGTGCCTTCACCACCTTTTGATAATTCTCGGCAGTCTGGGGATAGCTATTAACTAGTTCCATGGGCTCACTCCCCGGCTCCATAGCTTGATGAAGGTACAGGATCCTATCAGAGTCGTGAATATCTTCTCTCTCGTGGATTTTTTGAAAGTGATTCCACCATCCCAACCAATTCTTGATATCCCCATCAAACTTTCGCAGCTCAATCTTCGGCAATTTGAAGTTCTTCTGCTTTCGAACTTCTCCGGCTGAACTAACGGTTTCATACTCGGTGTCTGCTGGGCTCTCGCTGGGATGTAACACCTTCTCAATCTTGATTTTAATTTCAGTGAAATTCTCTCGGTAGTCGGTTATGGCTTGGTATTCCGCATCTTGGGCTGGCTCATCCAAACCTTCATCCAACATTGCGTTGACAACCTTCGAGTCATGTTCCTCCAGATCCGACGAAAGCGTCTGCATGACCTGTAGCTTGACTTGAAGGGTCTCCTTGTTAACGGGGTCAGCTACAAGAAGGGCCTTACATTCGTTGATTAGTTTCGTCAATTGCGCACGAACTGGCCGCCTAGCTTGCTTTACGCGATCCATGATGATAGTCGTTAACACTTATCTCGGTGGAACCTCCAAAATGTTGAATTCACAATCAAACTACCCGTTTGAAAGGACTTCCCCTAATATGAACTGATGAGCCCACTAATAACCACAGTTTAATCCCCAATAAAATCAGCTAAACTACCCGGGTTTTAGTAATTGTAGAATAACTAATTATCTTTATTCGGAACTTTAATCAATACTACAATTATTAGGAGCGTAATTAATAAACCGGCATGCTTTCAGCCGTAATCACTCTTATCACAAAATTAGGCAATGTGCAGAGCACCGTCACTATCAGTAGCCAAAGAGTGAAGTGAATAGTGAACGGAAAACTCTGCTCTACTTACATCTAGACAGAAAAGTACGGCACGCCAACAACGTGCCTCAAAACTCATACAACCCACAAAATATGTACTCTATGGTTCTAACTCTACATTTAGTTACAACTTCCAATAGTAGCACTGATAAAGCCACTATTATTATTATTGTTATATGCCCAACTATTAACATAGAATGAGCGTACATGTGTACTTTACTTTTCTTTGTGTGAAAACGCATTTTAGCTTTAAATATTTTTGCTGAATTAGAAAAGAAAACACCGCGTGTCTTTCTCAATCTCCTGACAGAAGTTCCATTCACAAACTTTAGCACAAGCCTTGCACAGTGACACGGCAATCAAAAGTACAAAAAATAACATGATGTTAAATTTTCTTTTCAGATGAGGGTTTCCTCTTTGTTCTTCCGACCACCAAGAATATTATTTTCATATTAGCACAAAAACTGGGCATACTTTGCAGACAGAGATTTGTCCATTATTAATAAGTATCATGTTGTTCCTTTCCGCAAGTTTTGTTGTCCACCTACTGCCCATTGTCCATTCTTGTGATCAATTCATTAGTTCAGCATTATTGTTGTGATGTGAGGGTAATGACTTCAAATTTCCAAGCTTTGAAATGCATTTGGTTATTTTTCAGACTCATTACACACGCTCTATTGAAGTCAGGACAAAATAAAAATTCTGCACACATTTCCGCTTAACCTTCCAGCGGACTTAGGGAGCAATGTAACAAACTGTTTATAACTTGTAATCATTATTTTCTCAAGGTGAAGTTCAAAACAAATTAGCCTTTTCGTAGCCATGCAGTATGCAGTACGTCTTTTTGACATTCAAGCAAATGTTTCCACTCTATTTCGTTTGATACAAATATTGACCAGTAGTAGCCACGTGCTGCTGGAAGTTTTTATACAATTTTGATGTGTTTTTACAATGAAAAATGTAACAATGGAGTGTTTACAAAACCCTTGTAACGTATTATTCGAGTAACTGTACCATGTGCAAAAACAGAAACAAAAATAACTTTTAGTTGGTCAACTTATTGGTTTGCATGTAATTTGATTTCCAATTTTGTGAAATTCATCACATTTTCTTTCCTTACTAATCCGGATTCAATGTTTTTTATCTTATCTACATAAAATCAATCCAATTTTTAAAAATGAAAGACGAGTAAGCACAATTCTCATACTATTCATTTCTTCCAATCATCAAAATGTCAATAATACTTGGGCGTTTTATTGAACGTGTGATTTCCAGCTAAGCCAAACATTACATAATAACAACGGAACACCTGCCTGAATCTTATGATATTACATAAAATAGAAAAAAATTCTAGCAATTTGAAAATGAGCAGCAACACGCAACATTATGCAAGAATATTTTTTAGCTCGATCCTAATGCTATAAAAAGCGGCTTTTACTGGTGCCCTTGATTTTCTCTTAAACTGGCTGACTGATGGAAAAAATTCTGGTAAAAATAACATTGTACATAAACTGCTCGCCATCAAATCAAGCTTTCTGGCAGCCTGATGCCATCAAGGTATTCTAAGTAGCTACCGACAGAAAAAATCATCTATTTTGGAAATGCATTGTTGTACTTTGTACTATTGTGGCAATATGTTTTTTTTCTCCTCTACTATCGAGTAAAGTAATAACCTGGAAATAAGAAAGTGATGGAAACTGCCCACACACGTATATCTGTGAAATGCACAGGAAACAGCCAAAGAAATGGATGATTGAGCCAACCTGTAGACCAATTTATTTCATGGACCACGGTCTTTTGTTGGGTGATTGATTGGGAACCTGCGGACTGTCGGAGAGCATTTTTGACTACTAAAAGCATTCAGAATAGCAAAGTTTTGTTCAAATGTTTATATCGCTATATAATATATAGTTTAGAAGTTATACATGCATAATTTTATACTAATACTGAATATTTTACCGAGAATATGAAGGCTGAATATGGTCACTTCGATTTTTTACTTGATCGTCGTTAGCAGTAAACCTGGGTTCGTAAAAGACTTTATTGCATATCCCTTGCTAAATCAATCCCGTCAACCTGACAGCCCGCTCACTTTTTCATGAAAATTTATTCTTTGATAAAAACCGTCGGAGGCATTACCACATTTCTGGGAGGTTATGGCTACCTATATATAAGAGTGTAATCTATAACAGTACACAAAGTAGCTTTCTTATAAAAGTGCATATGTACGACATATGAATTTCCAGCAACGAACCATGAAAAATAAATAGTAAAAAATGTTAGTCCGTACTCTTTTCCTAAAAATGCAAGAATTCATGGTAAAAAAGTGACGCAGAGGGAATGTAGCAAAGAAATGCAACAAAACAAATGCGCAACACACTCAAATAATATCGTTTCTAGAGAAAAAATCCAGAGAGAAGTGTAAGAGAAAAATGTTATTTTTCATAGTTTTTACTTTTACTCCTCTCACTTTGCGTTACACACATATGAAATCATTATTATTAAGAAACCATTGGTCCACTTTGGTATTTCTTCGTGTGTTATTCAGTCTATTGACGCGAACAAAGTGAATGAAAAAATACAACTGCTAGATTTTTTGTTATTGCTTTTTTCTCCTATTTTTATCGGGAAGCAAATAGCTTGCCAATTTATTCTACAGGGGTTCCCTAATAACAATTTGTAATCGTAATGATGATGATCGCTACACATGCATGCAAAAGTATGTCCGTGTAAGACCTCACTCACGGTTGATAGTATTAGTACATAATATTATGATTTTTTCTGCCAACTCGGGTACTCGCACTACCGTACAAATAATAAAAATATCTAACATTTTACGCGGCTGGACAAAACTCCTGCGCTGATAACAATGAAGATAAAATGAACCCAGGGAAAAAGTTTCTCTAAAAAACTAAATATTTGAAGGTGTGTTGCAATAATGGGGAAGTAGTAGTGCGACCATACCACACAGTCTTGTTGCTATTTGTTTTTATGCAGCCGAAGCGGCACCCCGAGAACGGTGATTTACAAACAAAAGCAAATATCCATAAAAATAGAGATCTTATCATGGAATTACTGTTGGTAGTAATTGAAGCATTAAAGTCTAAACAGTTTTGTCATTGTCCTATTTTTAAAGGTTCATTCAGAACGAATAACTTACGGTCTAATCTTTCCATCAATTTTTCATCAACCAGAATCGACTACCGACAATAGTGATTCCAAGGTTTTTAGGAAAATTAACGATTTAATAAAAAAAAGTTGCTGTTTTGATGAGAGCTCAAAGTATACGTAACCAACCGTCTGATATCAACAGGGTACCGGAAGTATTAGTGTATTTGTGTTACAACTTACAACATTAAAAATCAGTAGAATAGCAGTAACAATGAGAAATTAAATAGTTTTTTACGATTCTGTTGTCTACAGAAAAATCAATGCAATGAAATAGTATTTCGTATTTCTGGAAGTCAACGAACTTTTAATTTTAAACGTTTCTGTAATAAGTTTTTTAACCAATAATTTTTTCAAAGGGAAAAACAGTATACTTGCATGTATAGTAAAAAATAATTTTAACTATTGAATCAATATTTCAAAATAAATATACATTCAGCATTATAAAGATTTACGAATCATTTATTTTTCTAGCAGGAAAATAAAAGAGAAAGTTGATCATTATTTGGTTTGGTTTGTAACATGGAGTTCTTTGGAAGCTAGTCTTTCTTACCTTGTCGCAATAAGTCTTTCCTACTTACCATATTAGCCGTTATTGCTTTCGACATTCTACCCAAGAGACATTATTTCCAACGATAGCGTTTTTCATATCTTTACATTCCACTTTATCGTCCAAGCCATTTTGATCGTTTTTATCCCTTTTACACCGTATCATTTTTGCTTGGGGCAGGTGAAAGTGATAACTTCTTCTCTTTGTGTGCAATCACAAGTTCGTAGTGCCACTACTTGACTTTGAAGATCCATTTCATCATCTCCTTTCGCTCGTCACTGATGTGATGTTATTACTTCCTGTTATTCTCAAAGGCTTAGAGGACATTCTACTGCCTACTCACCACCACTCAACTAGCGGATCACTTTTTCTTTCTTCATCTCCCCTTTTTTCTCTCGATGACAATACAAAATCTCTTTATCATTTAACTGCCTGTATTATACATGTATTTATATTATATCCAAGAAAAAAGCCAATCCCAAGATGAAAATAGCTTTGTTTCAAGAAGGAGGGCTTACTGAGGGAAAAAAGCTTACACAACTGTTGTGTCAGCATCTATCTCTCCAAAAGTGTCCTTGACAGGGATTACACATAAAAAAGTCGAGGCAGCAGCAACAGTATGATTTGAACGCGGATCTAGGCGATAAAAATAAAAATAAGAAAAGCGAAAAGTTGTAATGTAATAATCCACACGTTGGGAAAGAAAGAGAAAGATGCCGTTAATAGCGACATCAGTATAGCTATAGTTTGACATGTAGTAAACCGTAGAATGACCCAACTCCATTGTAAATTTGGTATGGGGCCCGTATTTGTATGGACAATCAGTGAACATTATATGGTGTGGCAGATACTAGCAGTGGATATCTTTTGCTACGCTTTTGTGAATCTTGTCTTCATCACTTTAATATTTTTAGTCCATGAACCTTTTCTTCCACATTGATGTTAAACTTGATGTTATTACAGGAGAAAGTGCCTTCTAGCTAAATGCCTGTTGTTGCTTCTTCAACTTGTTTCATTCAGCGAGAAAGTTGCATGGCATGGAGGAAGTGGTGTGCTGGTACACAGTTGCCATTCTTACTCTTGTCATATAAGGAACATTAGTTTTTTTTCTGCTGAGCCGTTTTCCCTGACAAGACGACGATACAACTGGCTAAGAAACCAGTCAAGATGGAATGGAGGAGATTGTAGAAGATTCTCTACAATCCTGCCCTACATCTTGATGTCACATACGGCCAAGACTTGGCATATGCTTACACTATATAAAAAGCATATCCATTTTTCCCTTGCAGAGAGCACTTGGTATATCGTACCTAAAAAGTATCTCTTTGTTCAACTCACAAGTGGAGTTGTATTATCCTCTGCTGCTGCTGTGTCAGTCGTCAGTTACCCATGACTTGCGTTATATGGTGTCACCTGATGAGGCCTCCAAACTAGTTTAGCTTACTTTCTGTCGTAACAGACTGTCGTTTTTCTCTCCAACTGTCATTTTCTAACTTTGTCATAGGTAGTAGTCATAGGTCATAGTAGTTCCCTTTCTAGCAGATTTTTATTTTATTCTTTCATTTCCTTTACAACGATAAAAGTTCCTTTAATTTTTGTTCATGCTAAAACCTACTTCCAAAAGGAATGAGCTTACCATAGTATTGTAATCTACAAGTCTAACTACGTTATGTATGATCTTTCATATTGAGCCTGCAATAAACCTGCTTGTAAAATTTCTCAAGCAAATTGAATTGACCATTATTTGCAGCACTGTAATGCAAAAAAATAAAGCAATTTTAGCAAATATGAAACCACCACAAAGTTTTTGTATATTCATTCTCAAGACTTGGAAATAATTCAGGATAGGATTCAGATTTTAAATATTTTAACGTGATGATCGCTGCATGTGTAGTACTAGCACAGAGCAGTATGCTAAACATGATTGGGTTTGTGTTTTGTATACCTACCCATTTACTGCAATGTCTGCAATGCAATGAAACTAGTTGAAAATAGTAGTAGTAGAAAATTTAAAATCGCAGAGAGCGTGCATAAAAAAATAACGAAACTGATCTGATTGGATTTCTGATTCTTCCAGACTTTGTACAGATTGCTGGAAAATATGTGGTACATGAAAGCATATTCATACTAACACACTATAACAATTAGTATTTAAAAACCGACAAAAATGAAGGTTTGGCTTTGGAGTTCACTTAGTTCACTAGTATCAAAGGTAAAGAGAAAGGTTTTCTTAAACGTATAAGAATAATATTACAGCATAACATTACGTTGTTGCAGAGGATTCTACTTCTTTCCTTGTCTATTCTTTCTCGTATATTAACTTATAATGTAAAATAACGACATATTATCGCTATTTTCCGTCTTACGCGTATTTTGTATGATGATATGGTACGATTATTATGTTTCGTATACCTTATGATCTGCAAGTTTTCTCATTTTCACAGCAGCAGTTTCATTCTAAGTTAGAGTGATAGGTGTACTGTTACGACTTGTAACAAAGCTTATATCTTCCTTACAAACGCTCCACAAGTAATGTGCATACTTTCATCATTTGCTCCATAGCACGTACTGTATATCTGTTATGTTATATTCTATCGCGAATACTTGATGAGCTCGGGGATTATTGGAGACCTTCTTCTTTATCTTGTTCATACACACAGAGGAGCTATAATCGGTACATTTATTGCTATTGCGTGTGTGTTATTCATGCAGTTCAGTGTAAAATAGATTCCTGCCTCTTTCTCTCACTTTCCCATTTTAACTCGCGTTATTACCTATTCCCCTTTTATAGGAATATCAACATCGTCATCATCATTGCAGTACTCATCAAACAGCGTGCAGCATGCTACTGTGTGTGTCTATAAATGTCCCTTTAAAAATATATGTACATAACATTAGGTGTATCATCATCATCATTCTCCCAATGCATAACTTTTCATGATGCTTGATGTCGGTCTATAAAAGAAGTTTTCTCCTTGCCGTCATTCCCTGTAGAGAATTACTTTAATACTTTCTGTTCAAATCACGTCATCAGTGAAGGTTTTCAAAGTGTTATTTGCTGGGATTTTATTTTCTGATTACCATCTCACTCGTAAAAACCTTATGATGTTAGTTTTAGACTTTACACGGAGCCAATGTATTGTAGTGTGCCTTTAGCTGTTAAAATGTACGGACGTCAATTTTTGATAACATTGTAGCATACCGCCCAAGTCTATTGTTCCGAATGTACTGTCTTCCAGAGCAATTTATAGAATGTTTACTGGCATGTTTTAAAATTATTGTGTATTTTAGTATAATGATGTTTGACGCGTGTGATTTTTATTTACACTCTATGCATGTAGGTAGTAGGTATAATACATAGTCAGCAGGCGGACGTGTGGGTATTGACAAGACAATATCCATTTTTGGTTTCAATGATTACACATTATTGTGGAAATGGCAAAGGCGGTCTGGAACACACTTTATGAATATAAATTGGCTGGAAATCTTTTAAATCCAACGATTTTACATGTTATTCGTCCTTACCGTTTCCTACAGTATGGACTATATTATATGTTTTAAGACGTCACCAAATGTTACTTGTATCTTAATAAAAGCTTTAGTCGTATTTTGGGCCATATATATTCAGAGTACTACTTTTTAAAAATTGAGATTACTTAAAATCATCGTTAATCGCAGAACAAACGAACATCGTGCTTTATGTGATATGATGTACCCACATATAACAGACTACAAAACTGTATCAACGATTCGAGATGTGTGCGTATCATTTTGTACCAGTCACACTGAAGCATCAACAAGCAAGCTTAGCAAAAATTCAAGATAGTCCTCTGAAACTAAATTCTAGATTATATGGTGCCACTGCCGCTAGTACACGAAACAATAAATGCGTCCAGTGTGTAATGCATAAAACAGTCAACAACTGCAAGCTGTTGTTTTTCCCTTTAAGTTTTGTTTTATTTGCTTTTGGTGAAATACGAGGAGCGATAATCATAAAGCTAATTCAATGGTTGATGTTGGATACTTATCCCGGATTTTATAGTTAGGTAAAGTACCAAAAACGAGCAAAACTTACAGCAGTACAAATAAGACTGGTTTCACAGAGTACATTCCCTGTCAAAAGCCCATTTCATGCTATTACTGTTTATTATCTCGGAGAACTGTTCTTTTTCGGCTATCTTTCGACTCGACATATTATGAAGATGGCTCATGGGAAAGTGTACACTATCGAGTATTCATAAGTTCTGTAACTATATCACACAAGAATTTAGAGTTTATTTGTTCCGAAGAGGTATACAGTCAACAGTGGGGTAAATTAAAATCGAATACACCCTAATTTGTTTTTCTTTGATAGAATTGGTTTGTGGGAATGGGATTGAAAAAAATACAGCAGTTATACACATTGCTGGAAGATGCACGATAATATTCTAAATATGAAAATCAGTTTTCTTAAAGTACGGAAATATGCTTTCAGCTACTTTTAGTAATTACGCATGTGAACTTAAAGGAAAGAAAAATGCATCAGGTCGCTTTCTTGAAATGATGGGGAAAAGGGATAAAAGTTTTACTCTTTCGTCCTTCGTTCTCCTCGAGAATTCAACAGTAACCTTCATAAGATAATATTAGCATCTTCTCCCCAAATTGCCGAAAGACGTGAATACCTTAACCTCTCTTCCTTTCTAGTTGAAGACACACTTTGAGAAAGCAGCGCAACAGCATCTCGTAATGATAATCATAACTTGGCAATAAATAAATACCGACAACCGAGGCATCTTGAAATATAATAGTAATGGCACTTCCAGTCTCTGCTTTTCTGAAATGAACGTAAAAGCAATAGTAATGACTATCCAGTGGCTTTTATGTGAAATGTAGTGCGCCACTAACTTTACATGGGAAAGTGGTATATAGCTTCAAAATGAGGAACATGAAGGGTTGGAAAAAGCTCCTGTGGTGAATAAACCTCGATTAAAAGCATCAATTAAATATTTTATGTTGTTTTTCTATACTCATAAAATCGATGCTTAGAGTACGTGCTGTGGTTTCTGAGCTGGTTGAATGCAATGAAATTTTGGGTGAAGACGAAATTACCACCACGGCCGCCATCAAAAATGTTCGCTTCCTCTTTAACGTTCTACCCAGTGAACAAAACACAGTGAAAGATTAAACGAAGAAAACTAGGGGAAAGCGGAAGGGACAAGTTTAGAGAGAGAAAGGCAGTTTTACTGCCGTTCCACTCTTAAAACTAGAAGGAGAATCACAGAGACAGGGAATGGGGCTGTTACTGTCTGAATCGATTTTCTAAAAACTCATCTTCCCAGTTTCGTGTATTGTATCCAGCATTAGTAGTGAGAAACGTTAAATTTCAACGGGAAAAGATTTTCAAACTGAAAACAAAAGATAAGCGCTTTCACTAACTACGTCGTATTTTGTTTTTGTATTCAACGTGAAGGTCGTTGGAGTCGAATGTAACAAGTTCTTCCGTATTTTGTTTTTAAAATGCGTATAATCAAAAACGATGTTATCAATTGGTGTATCAATGGATTATTTTAACGGTCTGTCCTCATCCTCATAAACATAAGTTATGAGTTCATTTAAAGTTAATCTAGCACAAGTTATTATCTGGTATTTTATCAACCATCAGGTTAAAAGCAACGTTAGAAAATGTAGTAAAATATATGACGTAGTATGTTTGCTGGGGTTATGAACATGAAGGATAAGACAAGGAAGGTATAATATTCAAATGGCTTGCTCATGACCAATAGACAAATGACAACCAGCTAGATTACAAGTCATGCAGTTCATGTCTCATGCAGTTTCGTTATAGTTCATTGTATGCAAAGCTTTTTAAACATATTTTAAAAATAGAATATTGACTTATTTTAAATTTTCAAGGCAAAATTCATTTGGAAAATATTATAAACTGTACAGCATCAAGGCATTGTTCATGACTATCGTTCAGTATGACATGCGCCAATTTTTCTTACCTTTCATCCCCATCAGGAATCTTCCGCTTCGCCACGGTGGTAGGAAAAGCGCAAAAATTATTAAAGCAAAATGAAAATTTGTTTGAAACGAATCATAACCGTACTTTTACATTAAGGTGACAGGCATACCTGCTGTCGTTTTGGCCTGGATTGCTTATTTTTCCTCTTCATGGACCGACGTGTTTCCCGAGATAATAGCCATTCTCGCAGTCGAGAAATCTACCAATTTTAACCTTGATATGGAGTTAAATGAGGATGTATCGACTTCCAGTTCTTCGAGCGAGTCATCATCTTCATCGGCAGCAACTTCACGAAGGCCAGGTCAGGGTGATGATGACATTGAGTACGACATAATTTCGGACAGCGAAGAGGATTATCTGGATGCTATATTGCTTCAAACTTTAATGTACGAAAAATTCTTTATTGGTGTGGTCTCGGTTGTCTTTGTTATATCCGCAGCTTACCTTATTCTACGGGTAATGGCCAAACAACGACCTGATACTACATACGAAATAATGTTTGTAAGTACTGAAATTATCTCTCATCAGAATGTTTTTATATAGCTACACTGAAGACAATTTTAACTTTTCAAGTAATCATTGACAAAAATATAGGATTTTATATTCCACGTTCTTTGCGCCCTTGGATTACTAACGGGATCTGGTCTAGTGCTGCTTTCAGCAGCAAAGATTCAAAACTTTGTAGACCAAGTAAGCGAACGGGATGGTTTCACTCATCCGGAAATAATCAGCATCATTGAAAGAAACAAGGATACTGTTCAAGATAAAGCTGATAAAATTGCGGCTGCCGTAATAATTCAATTTGAAACAAGCTTTTTTCACTTGGCATCTCTGAGTTTGAAAAGAAATGTTATATAATAAATTATTGGTGTTTTTCGTTTAGGTTATTGCAATGCTCAACGGGGTTCTGTATGCGTTATGCGTTGTCACAATCAGAATGACAGACCCTTTGAAGTGCGAAGGAAAGAAAAAGAAAGCACGCCGACAAAATATGAAAGTTATGTTCCCCCATCTTCAGCAGCAGCAGTATTATAATGATGTGCCGGTTTTCTCTGTGATGTCTCTCGAGCAACAAAACCAAAACGATGCTGCTAACGGAGCTTATGGATTTTACCGAAACAGCGGCGGCAACACCAACACCAACTATATCTACGATTAAGTACATCTATACCTCAGTAGTAATATCATTATAAAAGGGGATTCTGGAAAAGGGAATATACCCACGTACATTATGTTTTAACTTTGTTTAAAATAACACAAATCAAAATAAAAAATGCTTTCATTCGCACCCATGAAACTGATACTACCAGTCTTGTCGTAAAAAACGGTTAATTGTTTGTAAACTGAAATGGAATGCACCCAACTTCATTTTAAGGGTAGGTTGGCTAATACTATATTATATTAAAGTTAAAAACTGTTTACGGATGACGGAAGCCGGCACACACTTCATACCCGACTTCCGACAGTTTAACATGAATTCAGAATTGCATAATAACAACAATTGAACAACATAAGGCGAACAAGTGTTTTGTCGTGAATTGTAACTTGCTAGGATATTTCCTAACATTTTGAACTCCATCAATTATTCCCATTTTCCCATTCCCATATATATAGAGTGTACTTTTTTCATGTTTGAGATGTCGGAAACAATCTACAATCAAGCGCATTATTTGGTATTTTTAAATAACAAATCATGCGAAATCAAATCAAAAATCGAAAGCATGATGCAATATACGTAATTAATTGTACACGTTTTAATTTTGCAATTCGGGCGTATTCATGCATTTTGTATTGAGCAACTGAGAACTAATTGTAAATGATGTTTTTTGAATGGTAATGTACAAACAAACTAAGTGGACATGTTCCATCAGAAGCAAAAGGCATTAAAATCAACATAATGCATTTCCACAAGAAAAATTGTCATCATGATATGATAACACCTATGTAGCATCATGTGACAGGCTCTATTATCTACGTGTATTACTCATTTCATTAAAAAGTAACAAGATTATGCATCACAGTGAAAAAGTATCAAGTTTATTTAATCAATCAAATATAACAGATCTGTATTATACAATTGTTTCATTCTTCATATCAGAACAATATTCATTCATATATCCTTATCAGAAAAAACACGGCTTCGGTAAAAAAAAACTGGTAACTTCCCACGAAATATATCCGACCTACATTGCACATTGCACAGGATCCAAAAACTTCAGAATTCATTGAGGTCCTTGACAGATGACAGGACTTCAGTTAATTTTGTCTCGTACTCCTCAATGGTGCACTCTTCTGGTGGTAGCCCCATAAAAGCACGTTTGCAGAAGTGGAAATAACAAGTAAACGTCTTCAACGGTTGGAGAATACTACCTGCATTAGTTCCAAAAAATACAGCCGCGTGTAAAACTCAAATAGCGCACCCACACCGCAACTCCTTCCAAATTAGCTGCTCCCCTCCGCCTCCTCCAACAAACACCTCATTTAATTTTAACTGATGCTCATAACTTACCGGCTTTAGGAAATAAGAGAAACTTTGTTGGTCCGTTTTCATGGAGCAAGCTTTCCAGAAGTAATGCGGTTAGTTCCACAGACCACTGAAACGATTTGTCCTTCTTGCCTTCAGAAGTTTCAGAACCTTCTGCCGACATTTTTACGACCCGAAAATTTTTCGCCGAAAAACACTTTGTACTTAGCAAACAACAGTTAGCTTATGACCACAAGGTTTTAATTAATATTGGTTGAATGTCTTGCTCAATCGGGTTTGCAGTTTTGCATCAGGGAAATGCATGACAGAGACTCTTAAACTAAAACTACAGCAGCTGCTTCTGTTCCAAAACAAACAGAAATGTTTGTAATTTGCCCATACAACACATATAAACATACATACTCGATGTGCTTTCATGCGTACCGCGCGGAAACGTAACGTTCTTCCGCGTAACTGTAAATTAGTGATGATTTAGTTAATATTCTAATTTGATAATAAAATGTTAATGTGGAAATAAAAGTGCTAATTTTTAATTGCAGACCATTTCCCATTGTCAATATGTCAATACCTCTGATTTAATGATGATAAATACGCAAACTGAAAAATTTATCCAAGTAAGAAGTAAGATTTTAGAGATGGAAAATTAAGATATATATAATACATGAAGCTTTTTTTACACGTACACATATATTGTAGGTATATAGATTTTACATTTAGTTAGGGGTTTACTTTATGGCTGTGCATGCATCGATAACAAACTGAGATTTTGATGGGTGCATGTTTAAATAAAGCAAAACTGTAAAATACGAGCAGATAAGCAAACGAGTATTTTCGTAATTCATAATGATGGACAGGTATATTAAATTAAATCATATTTTAATTCTGTAGATACCGACAACAAAGTATCAAAGTTAAAAATCTGTCACTGGAGGCAGGAGTGTATGAAATTTTATTTTATCTATCCTATATAGAAACCAGGTATTAAAGGTGGGTCGGTGACGGGCGTGGGTTTGAGGAGGATGCATGATTAGTATGAGTGCATCGATAAGCAATTTCAGATAAGACCTGGCCAAACCATTTTCATCTTCCCTCTTTTTAACACAGACCGTTTAGCTTAGTTTCTACTGCAGCTTTTATGTGCATTGGGCAAGAAGAACAGGCATCACCTACAAGTTTTTTTTTACAAAAATAGTAGCTTGCAAATAAATGGCGAGGATCGAGTAGTATGCATGTACCATGGACTTAAAATATAATATAATATGTCAAGCCAAACTGGCATTCTCTTGAAATGCATCATTTCGAAATTATCATGTTGTAATGTTACTTTGTTGGGCAAAGTGTGTTCCAAAGTTTATTAAATGCAAATATTTGGCAAACATAAACTTTCATGTATATTACCCAAAGATATATAGCTGCATTTTTATATCTCTTTTCTTCCTGTTCGTCAAATGAGTGAGCTACGAGCAACTTTTAACATTTGTGTTAAATATTGACAATGCGTCTCAGACAGATTAAATAGATCAAAGTGCAGTTCGAAGTATCTACTTCATTAAAAAAACCTTACACCACGAAACACAACTAAAAACGAATATTACATTATATATTTTATGCAAAATTACTTTGATTGTTGCTCTTTGGTTAACCCACTTGAATTATGTACCCGGTTCATAATAGACTGACTGGACCTCTGCACATTATTATTATCAGTACTACATGTACTTCAGAGACAGACAGGAACATATTTGTAATCTTTTCTATCAGCCTATTGCATGTGAGCAAGCATATAAATTTCGGAGATTTCAAAAGACATATTCACATTCTCAGCTTGGAACAGTTCGTTGCATCTTCTCCACCAAAGCTATAATCAATACCCAGGCCCAGCCTTTCTCAACTTCAAAATGTCCATTGTTGGAAAGTACGAATTACTATCAGACCCTGCTGATAAGGCATGGGACGAATATCTCATCGCCGTCGGTAATTCAAACAAATTTTTCATCTAGTTTGCTGGTGTAGTGCACACTTCCATAAGAATGCATAATTAATTGTATAATGTGATTATTTTAGGTGTCAGTGATGCCCATCGCGAAGCCGGAGCTATGGTGAAGCCTTCCGTTGAAATTAGTCAAGCTGGAAACATCTATACCTTGAAAACTCTCTCAGAATTGAAGAACACTGAACTCAGCTTTGTTTCCGGAAAAGAGTTAGATGAAACAACAGCAGATAATCGTCAATGCAAGGTACGCATGCCTGTAACATGAGAAAATGATTATTTGTTTCCAATCCGTTGCTCTCAAAGGAACCTAAAAATTATCCCGTTTTTGCTTTTCCTCAGACTGTTTTCACTGTTGAGGCTCCCAACAAGCTTGTCCAGATCCAAAGGCTTGACGGAAAGGAATCCAAAACTGTGAGAGAATTCAGTGCTGATGGTATGACTGCCACTTTTTCAGCTCAAGGAAAGACTGCTGTCCGAAAATACAAGCGAGTAAGTAAACATTTTATTAAAGTAAACAATTTTTCTCTTCTCCTGTTTATTTTATACATCATCCCCTACTTTCCTTTAAGTTTATTGTGGCAATTAACCCCAATGGCATCCGCGAATGCACTAATGACACTTAACGAAATTTTTGTGTTCTTTCAGGTGGCTTAAAAGCTTTGTTCTCATTGGTCGATTGAAGTTCTTTTGAACGATTCACTGAATAAATAAAAGCCTTCCTTTAAAAAAAACTTTATGCGTATTTGATTTTTGATTTGTTCCTAAAATATAACATTTCACAAGGTTTAAAGAAGCTAGTTTCATAAATGTTTCAAAAATTAAAGTGTGTGTATGTTGAACACAACTCTGTAGTTTCGATCTCTCCAATATATTTGTTGAGTATGGGATGAAGTACATTTTCTGGAAAGTATAAGAAACGGGTTTGGGGTGAATCTCACGATGCCCCGACAGAAGAGATTGGGCTTGGAACAATGGTGCAGAATGGTAAAAGGCAAAAAAGACTGTATTTTAGGCAGGCAGATTGTAAGAGGAAATGTTATAGAAGCCAGCATACAAGCTTTCTCTATTGAGAACGTACAAAAATGTTGCGTATCTTAGTTTTGTCACTCTTGTAGTTTTCTATCTAATGGGAAAGATGGCAGAGTCACTAGCAAAACCCCTTACCGGCTATAGTCGTGGGCTGTGATAAAGCACAACTTCGCTGATTGAAGTTTGAAGTACACCGAAATACCCCTGTCTATGTCTGTGAAACCCTTTCAAGAGTTTCTAATTCTAGTTTTATTCCTTATTTATACTTACCATATTTGTTGATTGATAATGCATAATGCCTACCCATTACCCATCACAAGTGTGTAATTTCTTAATTTTTTGCGTGTTTGTCCGCATGTCGTGTATCCAATATCTCGTAATACCTACATAGTTGCTGCTACCAGTCGAGTCATTAGTTTTCTGCAAATAATTTGACTGAAAATAATCTATTAACAAATATTTTTAACAATGGCCTATAGCATGTGAAACATGATTCTAGGTCAGTTTTTTACAAATCAAGGAATCCAAAGTCCGTTTGTCAAAATTCAAAAATGTCTGACATCTGACCGGTTTTAAATTTTAATTCTTGAAAACAAGATTTCTCGAACACGAAAGCGAATTTCGAAATTCTGTTTTCATAGAAAAGTTTAGGATCCTTCCTGTTAGAAGAAAGACTTCCTGTCGTTAGGGTAAATTGTCAAGGAGGATTCTTGAAATTCGAAATTAAGGTTACGATGGTGAATACATTTAGCAGAGGTAGTCTATATCATGTGACATATGATTCTAGGTCAATTTTTGACCGAGGTGACGAATCTGAAATTCGTTAGTCAAAATTAAAAATTGGTCGCTACAACCATTTTTGTTTTTGTGGTGTTTGTCGAAGCGATTTTGATTATCGGCAAGCTTACTTCTTACTACATGGTTGTTACTATGTCTTCTTAGTAAGCTTGTTCTTATTCTTGTTCTTTTTCTACGTTTCTTTAACGCAGAAGTAAATTTTCACATTCGATTTTCACTAAGTGAATTCTAAAGATTATATAGGGATACTCGCAATTGCTCGGCAAATTTTTGAAATTCGAATTTAGAGGTCTGCTATTTCAATTTTTTTACAAGGAACATATATATTGTAACCCAAGATTATGGCTATGGATCAGTTTTTGACGAAACTAATATATCTGAAGTCCGTAAACAACTTTACTAATTTCACAAAAATAAACTTTCTGGCATTTGGGCTTGGTAGAGGTGGATTTTTAAAAGCCATGCTAATTTCTCGGCTATCGGAAAATCTGATTTTAGCCATCGGATTTAAAAATAAATTTATGTTCTCAATTAGACTTAGCGTCGAGTTTTTTCATTGCTGAACGAATATTTGGTGTAGATGTAGATGAGTAAACCACTATGGAATCAGTACAGATTTTTTCAGCGAACAAAATCATTTTCTCTTTTTGAAATTCGAATTCCAAGGTTAACAGGTCACGACGGTTAAATTTTTAAGCAAGTGGTCTACCTCTATTTGATCGTCAGGTTATACACGATTATAGATAACATTTTAACAAAATTAATGAATCTGCCGGTCAAACATCCCAGAGCCATTTTATGCTTCCAAGATACTGTTCGAAATTACTTTTTGCTCATCGACAAATACTACTTTGAACTTTGGCTGCCATGTTTTATTGCAAAATGTCAAATTGATAGCAAAAAGTAATAATGTTATTCTGTGCCTTGATCATAAAGTTAAAGTTCTGCATATATAAGTGTAGGTGAATAGTATTTTAGCTTATAAACTTTAAAATATGCACCCAAAAAGTTTTGTAAAAATAGTTACTTCTATGTTAAGCATGCAACCTTAAATGACGATGACACACATTTTCAACTGAAGGGCAAGTTTTATAACACATCAGACCCATCATGTCATCAGGGAGGAACGGAAGGGCGGACGGTTTATACAGACTTGAACTGAAATATCGGAATATCGGAAAGTATGCTGAGATCTGAAGACCTGGTCGGCTTAATAAAAGATGTGCGTACGGACTGCAGACAGCCATGACAAAATCATAGTTAATTATGCTCTTTACAGATATGTCATTAATTGAAAAAATCATGAACGTATACTATTTTGAGAAACAGTGCAATAAGAAAAATAAATCATCTTTTTATAAATTGAAAGTGGTAGATATAGTTTGCTGATAAACAGTTTTGGAAATTGTGGACTGTGGAGCATTCCTGAACCAGATCTTAGTTGACAAGCATAATACAACATGGTATTTTTTGAATAGACGAACAAATACGTTTTTGTTCATTTTGGATTTGTATCGATTACACAATTTCAAACCAATGGTGAGGCTGGCGCAGTGGGCTTTTCTCTTTTACTTAGCTTTCTGCAAGTTAGGGTAGCTAACAATGAAGATAAGAACAACAAAGCATGATATGTACTTTATTATTAGTGTTTGTTTGTCGTTTGTACATACTCCTTGTTGTATTCATTCATCATTGTAAATATAACATCACACCGATTGCAATTGTATTCATTAATCAGTAATACTTTTACACTCCCCATTCACCGAATAAAAATAACGAATGGATTATGGATGAATGTCTTTTTCCATCCCATGTCAGAGATTCAACTCTGTAAACCATTTCAAGAGCTGATCCAACAGTGAAAGAGTATTAGTGTAATGGTAAGTTTAGGAAAGACGCTATCGTGTCAAATAAAAGCAGCATACTTGATTGCACTTGCACCAGTGGAAAATTCATACACATAACAGCAGCAGTAGCAGTGCGGAGAAAAGCACCGTAAATTTTCTGCGATCACCACAGCCTCCTAAAATGAGTGAATTATATAACCAGGGCTTACAGTGCATGCCGGCTTGTTTGGCTTCGGTTTGGCAATGAAAATTTTCCGGTTTAGTAAAACCAAATGTTCTTCCTTGGTTGCACGGTTCCCCGTTTTGTTTCTATATGTAAACTCGTATATTATTGCTTATATGTATAAGCGTAGAACCAAATCCTACAAAATAAAAGTAAAGCAAAGTTGTTTCTAACCATTTTCTCTTTAACCCAAACACGTTTGTGCAACGTTACACTCCTTTAAATACATCTTCCGTCCCTATCGACTTGATATGAAGTGTTGTTGTATAAGACATGCATCCAGGAAACTGACAGAAAAGACATTTTGATAAAAATACTAGGAATGATGATGCTCTCACTTTTCTCTCAAACCATCTCTCTCACTCTTTCTCTTCCAGTATATACCTATATGCTCATCCTCCAAACTTTTTTATAAGCGGGGAATAAGATGAAATGATATTATCCTTACACAATGTTCCTTTGCTGTTCGCTGGATCCCGTTCATTGCATCAGTAGGCATATACCGAACCAAAAAATAGAATGAAAAGGAAGCTTCAGAACCACCATCATCAGCAGTAGCAACATAACTTGTGCTGCTCTTGGAGAAAGAGTATCAAAAATACAGAGAACGGGTGCGCGCATGGTAATGCTTTTTTTCCAGTGTTGGAATCTTGCTGCACTTTCCGTCCAATTCCAGGCTGGCAAGCTGTGGAGCTACTTGTACCACCACCACTGCTACTTGTATGCATGCAACACAATCAAACTTTCTCGGTTCTTCGCCATTGTAAACCACTCTGAGATGTGGTATCATCATCATAACGTTCCGTATCTTTTCCTGGCTTTTACAGCAGTGAATGGTGCTGGCAACACCAACGACAGGACGGCAACAACAGCAAAACCCTATATCAAGCAGTGGTGGTAAAGGTATGGGATATGATGCTTGTGACGACAAGAGTCTAACCGATATATTTATGCTACGTATATAGGGATATTAATCAGATATGTGCATACTTTTTTCTGTTTGTATGGAAGGTGGCAGGTGGTAGTGGTGGTTGCTTCAAATAAAGGGGCAATGCATTTTCCGTATAAAAACCCTCAGAACAGTATTTCTACTGCATCAGAACAGCATAGCCGTATCAACACACAAGAGAAAAAAATTACAATAACCACCATCAACGCTTTCTTTTCCTTTGCCATCGCGTGTGTGTGAGTCTGTGCCTTGTGTTGTGTATTATCCTTCACTTATGTGTGTGGATAAATGCTTTGCTTTCCATTCCATGTTAGCGCTAGCGTTGGTTGTTCTCCCCTTCTCTTTGGTTTTTTTTCGTAAAACGTTCCAGCAGCAGAAGCAGTATAGGGCTAGCAAAAGCAAAAAATAAAATAAAAAACAACGGGAAAAGGCACTATTACTGCTGCGGTGTAGATATTCCAGCAGTGGGAGATTTTCCGTAGACCTGTTTCCCAACAGTCAAGCTACTCAGTGAGAATGCAGAAAATGGTGCGGCGATAGAGAGAAACGCAACCCACGTACGGTTCGTTCGTAGTCATTCCAATTCTCTCAACTTGATAGGATTGCGTGTTGTACGCTCTACTCTGCTGTTGCCGTGCCGTGTGTCGAGTGATAAAAGTTTTCTCGTTGCTGAGAGCGAGAGAGAAAACGCGATATAAAGGTTGAGTCAGCAGCTACGAAACCAACAGTTAGCATCAGACGCACACAGCTATAAGAAAGGCCGAAGGTATTACCAAATTCTCGCTCTTTCTTTTCAAGTAATAACGCATTGTACTCCTTTTAAACAACTCTTTTCTTCTGCAAACAAGTTGTAGAAAATTTCTAAACACTTTCTAGTGAAATTTGTTTTGGTTTTACTAGACAAAATTCATTTTGTCATTTTCGGTTTTCAGTGTATATTTCAGCTGGAGTATGTCTGGATCCAAGTACTGACAAAACAAACTAATCTTTAAAAGGGCATCATTGACTGTGACTCTTGATTTGACCATTCTGATTACTTCCTTGCTGGTTTAGAACGGCAAAGTTATCTATCTTAGCTTCATCTCAACCAAGTCAGTTCACCGTCCTTTTCATCGCCGCTATTGCGTCAGTAATCCAAAACACTACAACAGACACTTTGCTTTCTCTTCTGTCCGTTGACAGCCGGTAGCGCACAAAACTAGAGAGCCAACAGTCTATATATACAAGTACCACTAAGGTTGCTGCTATTTCAAGTGCATCCATCGTTTGCTTGCACAATTGCTATAATATCTTATACACCAGTAGCTTATCTGATTTTCGGCTGCGAGTTCTCTTCTTAAGATAACGTGAGATTATATACTAAAACGTAATAATTTATTTACTGCGTTGCAGTGATTCCCGTCATAGTACACATTTTACCGTATAAGCAACTAGAGCGTTGCTGAACAACTACGGGTTCATACTAAAAACAGGAACGTTCTACTTACAGCAAAGAAATCTCATCGTCCTCTCGTTGATAAAAAAAGAAAGCGAGTGAACGAGTAAAAAAGTCGCTGTCTGTGTTGTTGTTGTTGCTGCTGTTGTAATGAGATTACATTGTGCAGGCATAAAAGCATACAATGCGTCAGTGAGCAAATAAGCATCTACTTGATGTGGTGTGTTGATGTAAATTAAAGTGCTTCCACAGAATTAGATACTGCATACTGTTCTCTGCGTATTGACACTTTTCTCTCAAAACATCACAAATACGACGAATTTTTTACCCTGTTGTCTTTTATTCTAGAAAGTAAAGTAATATATACTAAATAAAGAGAAAAAATTGTTACGTGTGTAGTGCCACTTTTCGTAAGCTGACATTACAAACTGCTGTGGCTCTTTTCGTTCTATTTCCTATTTCTGGGGAGTTTTCGTCGTAAGTCTATCTTTGTCATTTCTATTCCCTGAAACAAGGACAAAAAAATAAAAGAGTAGATGGAAGTGACTGAGGCGAAGCGTGACATTGGAAAAAGTGAACTTGCTTAAGGATTACAGGAGCAATTTTATCCTCACTGTCCCGAAATGATAAAAAATTCATAACACATTACTACAATTTTGTGTGCAGTACGTTCTCCGCGTATACAGTTTCTAGTTTGACAAAAAGGCAACTCGGAACATGAAACGCTGTCTTGTGTGTAAGAAAACGACTTTTCTGTCTTGTAAATGCATTTTATGACATTTGCTAAGAAGATGTGGTAGGAGCAGAGGGAGAGAAAGAGAAAACATTCCCAACAGTTGGTGTTCCTTGTGAACTTTCGAAAAAACGGAAAGGGATAAAAAGAAAACTTTTAGCGTCAAAGGAGTATCTTTTGTATCGACAACATCATCAACGTCATCAACGTAGTAAAGGCAGCATTGGCAATACAGCTAGCTAGAGACAGAGAAAATCCAGTATCTTTGGCATCCTGCACTGCTACGTAATGCTAGCATGCTAGAGAAGCTTTCTAAAGAAAGCAGAAATAAGAACGGTTCAGTGAAACCATTTTAAGAAGGAAGACCACGTCCTAAAGACAGCAGCATTGGAGTAAGTATTTTTATTGGGCTAATATTGGAGTGTATGCATGCAAACCAGTAGTATTAAGTTCTTGAGATGACACAGCAATTCATATTAACTCATATTATTTGGTATGATTATGGGTATACCTTATCAGATCTTAAAAATGATATCTACTTCAATACGTGGCTTGGAACAAATATGGTTTCAATATATGGTTTGCATCTAGACGAATAGTTGGATAAATGATTTCTTTCATAATATGTACCTTCAGGAAATACTGGCTAACATTTTGGTTAGAAACAGCATCATTTAAGAGTAATATAAAGAGAAAGGCTTCAATTTTTCAAAGAAACAAGTTCATGTGAAAGCATTTCTTGTTTAAGGGATTTTCACTATTTTAGGCTTCCTAGTTTCAATGTACAAGGCAAAAGAAAACCGTTTTTCGTGCATGACATTTCTCTCCTGTTTATTTCATTCATACGTCAGGCTCCAAAAGTGCTGGAAAATGGAAACACACCTAGGAGCTAGGTACACAATCTAGTAATATTTACCAAAAGCGTATATTTTATATGCATTTATTGTGAGGTCGAAAAAAGTTGTGCATGCCAGTCTACCAGCTAATCATCCATTCGAGAAGAGAGCAAAGGTGAAAGAGAAAATAGGAAAAAGAAAGTGAAACAAGTTTACAACAACTACTGATGTTACACTTGCTTCTGCTGCTGCTGCTGTTGATGGTATAGGGGTGGTAGTAGTAAAGGTAAACTTTTTCCTGGTTATTTCAAGCGTTAAACTTTCTACCCAACTTGAACATTGCCATTTAAGAAAGACATGAAAAACAACAGTCGTAAAGAGAGCGCTGTTGTAAGCTTCCTCTATATTTTCTTCATCTCTATGAGCTAACTGCTGAGTTCAATTTGTTTGGAGCTTACCTGCTGGGCTCATACGGTACCTACTTTTTACGCTTGACATTGGTTAAATGAGATTGTATTTGCTTGCAGATTACGGATTCATCTGCACAAAAGTTAGGTTATGTGTTCAAATCAGAAATTCACTTTACGCATGCTGATATTCTTAATTTTCAGTTGCCTTCAGAGAAATTTTCGCCTTATGCCTTTCAATTTGAATGCAAACTAAAAATTTTTGACAGTTTATTATTACTATATACTAGCTTACTTGTTAACCAGCAGTTTGATCAATATGATGCAGGGTATTAGTATGCACGCAAACAATATGTTGTTTAACGAAATAAACCGAATAGAGCACGACCTTCTTTTTATAAAACTCTTTAATTCATGTAAAATTTCCTTTGCTTAAAAGTAATTCCTAGACTGAATAAGTAACGTAAATGTGGACGTGCACTCATTTGTTTGTAGTATAGAAGAGACGCAGTTTTTTGTCGCAAACTGCAGCATCATTAAAACTGAGAATATTACATGAAGAGGAGAATTACGCGCTGTAGCGCCCGTGAATAATAACATACAACATATGAACGGTTGTAATACTAAATTGAAAACTTGATGTGAAACGAAACTTTATACAGTAAATAGCAGTCATTAAAGCAGTGTTGCAGAGGCGACGTATGTAGTACGCTCTGTTGATGATAAGCTTTTGATGTTTTCTGTTCATTTTGGGGCATATACTCGTTCCGTGCTCTTCTGAGTCTTCTTGAAGAGGCTGCTTGCATGAACAGAAAACAAGCTGAAACTACCTAAGAGACTCATCGCCAGTTTTCTCCGCGGCTGACTGCATCTGTGAAGTCTCTAATTTTTAATTTACGGACGCCTGGTAACTTTACTCTGTGTTTTTTGTGAAGGACATGAACCCACAGTGAGCATCTTATATAACTCTTGGATTATAATTCTACGTTTTTTATCTTGATATTTGCACACATAGCGTTAATGAGTCTGATTTTTTATTGTTTCGCTGGAGGACATGGTTTGAATATATAATGATGAATCCTCAATCAGAATGCTTATGTAAAATTGTATAAAAGTATAAAAAATTTAAGGGGCTAACATAGCTAACTACTTGCTTTTCTCACCTTCTACAGAATTCTGGGGCGGATTAGATTACAAGTAATCAACACATCTGCTTTTTTTCTGTTAAATATACCATTCCATCAAGGAGATATATCCACAACCAAGACTTTGAAAGGCTGAAAATTCGTATTAACTTCATAATGTTGTACATTGTACACATGAATAAACTATCACTAATGACTTCCACAGTATCAGCCGTAAATAGGCTTTCTCTTTTTACTTATGTATATGTTTTAGTTCTTACTTCTTACACGTGACGCATGATCACATTGCATCTTTTATGAGTTCGTGCCAAGAGTTTCTAGGCCTTTCTTTTGACTACTGAAATTACATGCTTACTGGTTGTTTTCCACTAAAGATAAAGCATATATTTGTTTGTCTAACAGCAGAGATGTTATACAACCTGGCTAAATTTTCCAGAGTTCCCATCCTCCTTATATATACTATTTGTATAGTTCAAATAACAACACATTTGACAGGAAGTTTGGTCGAGCTTGGAAAGCAGCTTGAACAAGAGATATAGCATGATGACGTGCCTTTTGAATGATAGAACTCTTTGAAATCACTGTTCAAGAATAAAACATGTAACTTGGAGATAATGATGTACATATTATTATGAGTATAAGTACATATATACCTGTTTGGTAGAACACGCCACGTCTGGAGTTGAATGCAAATAATGCAATGCTGTTGTTTAGTATGAAGCATGAGTTTTCTTTTGTGCAAAGGAGTAAGGAATTTGTACAGGGATGGAATCATCCTCTACGTACAGCTTAGCGCATTACATGTTTTAGATTATTCTTTCCTTTCACCGAGCAAGCCCGTCTAAATTTCTGCACAGAGAAAACTGTTCCGTGGGCAGCTCGTTGCCTTATTGCGTTGACCTTCTTTGTCCTCTCTTGCCTTGCTTTCCCACAAACAAGCAATCATGCGACCCATTAAGATGATGAGGCTAATGGATTAGTTCCTAGCTAATAACGGACTTGTTTACAGTAACGCTCACGCAACGCTCTCGATTAAGCTCTGTAATATGTATGTGCGGCTTTGACTTTATAGATAATATTATAGATGGATAGTAAATATGTTCGTGTGCAACTCAAAATATTTTGCACATAGACATCTTTACAGTTACTGATGTGATGGGGTAATTTATTTACTGAATTTTTGATGTACGCGACTTCAGAAAGCAATTTCGGTCTTACTGCCTTAACCATTATAAAATATTATGATTTCATGAGATTTTGTCTTGTATATCATGCAATAATATTTAGGTATATATACTTACTCATCATGGAGATCACCAGAAGCGAATCTTACTTATGATTACATAAAAAAGGAAATGCACAACAGTTGTCAGTCTCGTTGTTACGATGCATTTCGTTTACTATTTGACAGCATTTCGATTATATTTTGGTGAGTAAGTAAGGTCCACTTTTATGACAGCCGTAGGTAGGAAAGGCATCTGCATCCTTCTCCGCTGCTTTTGTTCTCTGTTATTCCCCCTTCCCCTTTTGCCATGCAATCTTGTAAACAGCAAACAACCGAAAGAATGATCAATCCAAAACAAGTGGGGAGCTTGGGAAAATACGACAGCAGTGCAATGGCGTAGCAGGCCGTTTTGATGACAAATAGTAGTTTGTGATCTGCTGATGGATTCGCGTACTAACGCAGCTCAATGGTCCCGTATTCGGGCATTAAAGGCATAATACAAAACATGTATATCTATATAGAGAGTATAAACACTCGTGCCATGTACCATCCATGGCTGTACATGGCAGCAGCAGCAAACTAATAAAACTGCGTGGAATTAAGATTTAGTTGAAAGTAATGGAGAGAAAAGGGACGCAGGTTGCATTTTGTCAGCAGACCGAGGGGAGGAAAGTAAAATTCATATTATTTATTTTTGTTCGTATGAAAACGTCCCCCATACTCCGTGCCTTTTCTAAAGCCCCAACTTTTACAACCAGCAACAGTCAAAGTTTCTGTGAGGAAATAATATGAATCTAAGAGGGAAAAAATCTAGTAGAATTTGGGGAGGTTTGAAACGGTAGCTGCGGAGCAAAACACACACACGTTCCATTTTTCTACGACCCGTGTCACTACTACTTTTATACTAAACTATCATCATGTTAGACAGACATACGCAGGGTTACCATAAAGCTTAGAGAATTGCCCAAGACTTGGTTGGTAATTTATATAATGCAATATAGGTAAAGTACACATATTGTACATATTTATACGTATTTTTTGCATAGGTTATTATATGAAAATACGGGACATGCATAAAAACACTCTGTTTTTGGATAACATTCAATATAAATGCACATAAATATATCTTATGGAGCAGAAGTAGCAGTCGTCGTCAGTAACGCAACATTCACCACAGCTTATAAGGATACATTTCCTAATGCCTTGTGGGAATTCACCGGTGCCAGCAGAACTGAAAAACGAAAGGATTTCGGTATTATATGCAGGCATGTGTGTTCAGAATGTAAATGTGCCCCTTTGTATGCTTTTATACTACTGCGTAAAAGAGGTATTATTATAGTTAAATTATACAGACAGAGCAAAAACTTTCTCAGAGTAATACACAAGCATTGAAAAACATACTACACAAAAGCAAAATGTCCGCCATAATAACAATACCAGCAAATATGTATCCTGTTTGTTGTTGAGAATTTGTGAACAAAAAACTGTACTGCATTGTGAATCCAGTAGTACCAAGAAAAAATATTTTGAGAAGCTAATAACATTTTTTCAAGAAATTCCTAGAAAATCATCTCTGCTACGCAATTACTCGTGTTTTTCTTGTAAAGTCATTGTTCGCCTTGCGCATGGAAAATGTTTTGAAAAACAACAAATCTTAAACTGACAGTCCAGCTTTTATACAAAATAATAAGCCTTTTATTAGACTGTTAGTCCGTTGTAAATATGCATTAAAATGAATAAAAATCAGTAGTAGTAAAACGGTTTTGATCACTGATTTTACTCCCGTAGTGCTTTCTCTTGAGAGTAGAGTGACATTTATGACAGTTGAAAGGAAATTGATGAGAACAGCTTACTGATTGTAAGGTAATACACAGGAAGCAACAATCCGACAAAAAAGAACAACATTAAAAGTTAACAGGTGTCTTCCAATAACACGTGCGCTTCTATATAAGAAACTAGAAGACGAGACGAGTGTACAGTTGTGTATTTTCTAGCGTACTGTACCGTTGCGTCGTACTTTATCGATTTCTTGGGCTGTACTCGCAGACCACACTGCTCTGTGTATACGCTCATATGAAAAAAGACAGGTAGTAAAAACTATGCAGACTATACACAGTACTTGAATACTTTTTGTAATACCGATGCTGACGACATGTCGGGTTCTCCATAATGCTTTCTACATTTACCCATCCATTTTTCGGATCGATTTGATAAGAAAAAATTGAAAGAACAAGAAGTGATGGATGAATCTAAATTGTATATACAAGTGTGTACCTCACAAAAAGCAGGCTTTCAATTAGACAGGCGGGTGACAGCGTCTCTACGACGTAATAAATAGCGCTATAAAATGCTAACGAAAAGCGCGAGAAAATAAGTCAGACGAGGCTAGATGGCCAAGTAAAGTGCTGTAGAAAACACTGTATTTATCGCAAAAAATAAGCTGGAAAAAAGAAAAGAAAACTGGTGTTAAGAAAACTGCGTTTTTGCATAGAGAAAACTATCACGTACTTCTCGTGTTTTCCATTTACACAGATAGATGGTAAGCTTGTTTATTACAAAGAACTGCTTTGAGGTTTTTTCCTCTTTGCGTTGGTTTGCTGATTAAAACAAGATTTCCTCAAAACTCCCCATGGATCATGAAGTAGTTAGTCCACATAATTCTTAACCCCTATGTTATTTATTGTGAGTATTTTTTTTTTACATACGTTCCTGGTATGTAAATAGAACTTAGCACAACTGGAAAGGAAAGCCAAGTTTCAATACGTAAAAGGTTCCTTCTGTCGAGAATAAATTACCTAATTTATTCTTGCTTTCTACTTGTCATTTCCGTGCAGAATTTTGCACTAGAATAGTATGTCAAGGTCCCTTAGCTAATTACGTATTTATAGGAAAAAGAATCGCTTACACACCTCTATTCTCTCTTATCTAATTGCAATCGTTCAAATGGTATTATGTGAACAAGAGCGCCTCCACATACATATTTTTAAAGATCCCAAACCTGTGTATCAAGATTACTTTTTAAGGATTATCGTTGCACATTCTGGAGGACACACACACGCATATATATGTTACGTTAACAGCTTATAATAAGTATACATACCAATATTTTATATAGCTATAAAGTAGTCTACAAAACGCTAAAATTTTGCTTTTGTACAGCAACCATTTCACTTTTACCACTACCACCACCACCTCTGGTAAAGAAAGAGGTGATAAAAACCTACTTTCTTTTGTGCATCGTAGTTCTCGTTTTGTTTGCAGGTTTTTCAAGTCTGCAGAAACTACACTTAAACCATATATATAACATTAGTATTAGTAGCAGCAAAGTAGTTAGCAATAATAATAACTTTTGAGCAGCTAACGTCAGATCTTCAATGAATTTACTCCGTAGTGTGGTACAACCCATACATTGTGTCAGGCTTTCTAAAGTGATTCTACTTTAGGCAGTGTGTGAAAATGTAGGATTATACAGCACAGTAACTACATATACGCATATGGAGAAGTGATATTTTTCTTATAAAATATATGGTAGATTCGTTTATAAGTACTTATTCAAAGGGAGTTGAATTTTTGGAACGCTCCCATGTAACAAAACTTCTTCCTCATTCTTCTAACGGTCCAATTCATTTTCCCGTTTTATGATATGGCAAGACAAGGCTGAACAATCATATAATGGAAATCTCACGCTGTGAGATGAACTATAAAAGTGAAATTCCTTTTTATATACCTATTTTATTTGCACTCTCATTTTCAGCTTTCACCATAATATGACAGCACAAGCAGAGTACGCTCACTCTCAGACACAACTAGTCAATTTCACCTCAAGAAATTCCCAGTGTTCTATTATAAACTACAGAACGTATACATGTATTTCTATCAAGACCTGTGCATACGCTATATAGACACAAAACATGAAAACAAAAAAGTAATCTGTTTCTCTTTGATACTTTATGTAGCTACAGGCCAAAATTTATGAGAAGGAAGGAAAAGGTGTTGTTGCACGAATGTTATGTATTTTCCCTATTTTATTGTCAGTTTCAAAACATCAACGTGCGGGGTGGCCACCCCATGCTGATTTAAATCAGGTCAAGTATCTTCCAAGCCAAAGCGTTTCAAATCAGTTTTAGATTGAATGGGATTAGATATTTGTCTTATACAAGGTGAAAATGACATGAACACATTTATATTAGTATATATACATAAAGGCATACTATATATTTATAGGCAATCAATTAACCAACCCCTACAGAAACTGACTTTTCCCTTATCACGAATTAGTTTGCCGGGAAAGCTAGATTTTTTAGGGGAAAAGTCAAACAGCAGACTTTTCCCTTAAGATCACTGAAATTTCCCTGAAAAAACTTAGAAAAATTTTGACACGCAGATAAAAGTTGTTTTCGTGTATGCAACGAGTGCGGTGCATTCAAGAATCGTTCATTTTTTTACACACAGATAGAAGTCACTGTACATTTCTGAATTATTTGATGATATGCAATATGCATTTACATTCTGAGTCTTCTTAATTTTTAAACAAATCATACATATAATTTTTCATACGAATGAAATGTATTTTCTAAACGTGTCATATCGCATTTCGGTGGGTCGTGGGTCTGCAATTATCTTAGGATTTTAGCCTCCTACTTGTGTACAAATGAATCACTTTTAAGTCAGGACAATGTGGTAAGGCCACACCACAAAAGCCACAACGTGCAAATAGCCAGTCAAATACAAAGTCAATTTTGTAAAATCTAAAAATGAAGCATTAAACATTGACTTCTTATTTTTTCTTATTCAAGTGCACTTTTATAAAACTTATCTTTGTAACTATTGTATAAGGTAACTCTAAGCTTAAAAAGCTTTCTAATAAAGTTTTCTAATGAAGTCATAGTTCACTTGGGCCAAAGGCCTTGACGTGGTGGTCCCAGAAAACCCAGGTAGTTTTTTTGAAGTGAAAATTTTATTGACTATTTGAATTTGAATCGTTGAAGCACATTAGCTATGTGCTGTAATATTTGCTACTTTTGGATATCATGCATTTTGACCAGTGTGCTATGTAGTGCTCGATGAAAATCCGAAAAATATATAATATCCAATGAGGAAAACATATCCAGTATTTACAAGATAAAAAATCAAATATAACTGGCATGCGTATAAAAATTTACGCACTAAAGGCACCTTACTAAAAAGACGCACAATGTACATCAACCGATTCTTGAATGCACCGCACTCGTTGCATACACGAAAACAACTTTTATCTGCGTGTCAAAATTTTTCTAAGTTTTTTCGGAGAAATTTCAGTCATCTTAAGGGAAAAGTCTGCTGTTTGACTTTTCCCCTAAAAAATCTAGCTTTCCCGGCAAACTAATTCTTGATAAGGGAAAACTCAGTATCTGTAGGAGCCCACTAATATTTTTCCTATATTTATATTGTCATTATCATCACTGTCCCATTATTCCAAAGACTTTTTTCTTTTGTAATAAACTTACGCTAGCACCATTACCATCACCATCATATCAATTCCATTATAATCATTTTCATTCTTACCATCTACACACACGACTGTAATTGAAGTAAAGTGCACATTTTCTTTGCGCTGCATTCACTTTATTAACGCCAGAGAGATGAGAGTATAGCAACCAACAGATAAGATACGGCTTTCTTTCCTCATCTCATCATCATACAGTTAGAGTTAGATAGAGCTGCTTCTCTTTACGTATCTCCCCAGCCGTCTGGGATAGATTCGGCAACAAGAGTGGACAAAGAAAATGCTGAAAATGATGCTGAAACTGCTTATCGTGATGGTAATTGGTATAATGATGGCGGTGCAGTTTTAGCTGTCCCACAGCACTGTGTTGTACCACGAACAAGGGAGTTAAAAGGCGACGGAGAGAAGGAAACAAGGAAGCTCAAAGAGCAGCTAACTTTTTGCTCTCCAACAAACATTGCATTGGCTCTTTTATCCTCATCCTCGAACGTAATTGCCAAGTATTTTGTTCTTCTCGTCTACAACACAAGATACAGTCATAAGACTTTTTGGTGAAAGTGGTGGTATAGAACTATCCTTTCTCCTTCTCTTGTACCCAGAGAAGCAAAATGCACTTTGATACTTGGCTATATTCTAGTATATGAGAAAAGTACTTAACCTAACATTTTTGATGTAGAGTATACACTGTTGTATGAGTAGTAGTATTAACAGAGTTAAAGCCGCCAGCATTAGTGCATTATATTTTGCTAGTATAAGGAAACCTACAGAATCCTTACGCATCTTCTTTTCCCTCCTCTTCAAGTAATATATATGGCCCGGCGTATCATGTCATGTCCCGAGAGTGTCGTCTACTAAAGTCAAATTAGTTGGGCACTTTGCCTACTACTTATGTGCTAGTAAGCACAAAACGAGTAGAGAAGAAGAGTTTAAATAAGGGACATCCCATCAGTTGGTTGGTCGGCGGGATGAAGGGAAAGTAGAAAAGTAAAGAGGAAGCCAGAAAGAAAACTCTCTCTCTCTCTCTCTCTCTTCATCGAAAACTTAACAAGTTAGTCTTGCAGTCCGGGAAAAAACTTTCCAGAGAAAGCAAACTTACACAGGCCAGCAGTAGAGCAAACTGAGACTTGAATCAACCACCACTGCGTTGTTCTGTTATTACCGTAGAAAAGAGAAGCGGAGGAGGAAGGAAATCCCATAGAATCTTACGAGAAAGTAGCAAAAACCAGTTAGTATAGTTGTTGCAGGAGTATATGGTACTCGCAGTGCAGCAATAAGTAATGCCATGAAAGACGACAATAAAGAGCTTCGGGTGAAAGATATACAAGCAGGCCCACTTCAACTTCCATCCAGCGACAATAAAAAGCATACGAGAAGAGAGGAAGAGAACTTGCATATTTTTATTTTCCTTTTAGTGGTGTGCATGTGTAGTATATATTTTGGAATGTAATTGTAGCAAAAAGATAAAGAAAATAACACTAAGATTTTACTTCATGGCGAGACACTACAATAATATTTGAATTACTCACTGCTGCATACATTACTACTGCAATAATGATGGCAATATGCATGCATGAATTTCTTCAAATTGTGTAGTAGCCTTTTTCAGGCAAATGCTCTTATGACTATATTACTACTAGTACTATTACCTACCACTAGTAGAATTAGCTGTTATGCAAAGAGGTAGTTGAATGGAAGAAGGAAAAAACACTGCTGGTGATATTCATACACATTCCATTGCTTTATTGACGCAGACAGACCCATTATATTCTTTGGTAGATTTTTTCTGGAATCTTGCTTGCTTGCCATGAACCCACACGCCTTGCCAGCGGGAGTATTATGACCCTTTTATTTGCAGTGGGCAATATAATATCTCTAGCCTCATGCCAAAAACTTCCAAGTTTAATTTCAAGGAGGCGGCAACATTTTCATGAAAATACACATATCATGCCAACAGCATCACCGCCAACCACCATTCTATGAGAGTTTTTTACTCTTTCTTTACCCGGAAAACATGAATACTTTTTCTGGACACAAAAATAATAACAATAATAGGAGGGATATGTATCGTATATCGCATCAGAGTTAAGTGATGTGTGTCTTATTACATTGTTGTAAAATATAAAAAATCTTGATCTATCACTTCAAAGCCAAAAGTCAACATTCCAGCAATAAAGGATTTTTGCTACTAGTATTGTATTTTTCAGTAGCCTGTTTTTTTTAAACACAAAACAACATCTTTAACGTAAATTTTTAAAAGCCCGACTATTTTTGCCAGTATAGATGCGGTGCTACTCTGCAGACTCCTTGTACAGTTCAGCGCAGTGATGGTGAATAAATGAAAGAAAGCTTTTCATGCTGCGTAAGCTCTACACAAGGCTTACTTATTCGTTCCGTCTTTTTTGTTGACGACTTGACGTTTGTGATTTCAAATGGTAAAAGAGCAGCTTATATTTTTCTTTACACGAATGAACTCGTATAAAAAATACATGTGCGTTTATTCCGCACTTTCACTGCACACATCTTTCTCCTTATCTTGGCTCTTTTTGCCTGTCTGGCTTTTCATTTTATACATGCACAATATTGTGCATGTTTTGCATTTTCGCCTGTGTTTTTTTTAGAAAAGCGAGATGAATCGCTGTTGCTCTACTGCTTTTCTTTCCATTCCCTTTATTCACGTCTATTTTTAAGCAGTAGCAGAGCACACGTTTTTAGAGTTAAGACAGAAATGTTTTCATTGTTTTCATTTATTCGCGTTTTTTTCGTGAAACTTAAGTAGACGAATGAAATTTGAAGGCTAAAAGTAATATCATGTACAAAACGTTGTAGGCATGAATATAGGGGAGAAAGGAACGTAGAAATAGATATAAAGGCAGAACGAAAGACAGTCAACAGAAAAGCATGAGGGGAAAAATAAGCGCTGCCGTTTTGATATCTATTTGTGAAAAGACGTGATCGCAAACATAACGTTCAACTCACTTGTGCTTTACACTTCAATTCCTTTCTCATAACTAATATGATACGAATGGAAACGCTAGTGGAGAGTATTATGTAGCTCCTGAATAAATACAATCATGAATACGCTCCGCTTTCCCTACGGGTTTCAAAAGAGGCAAAATAATAACAATCTTGCATAACAAAAATATGAATTTTGACATCCAATATACATAAGTATATGCTGTTTTGTAAGCAATATAAAGTCATGTATTTACCATTTATCGATCCGCTATTTCTAAAACTTTATATTGATATTATACTATTATATTTCACTGGCTTTTTTATGTTTGCCAATAAGTTGCATTGCCTATATTGTAACATCATATTTACTTAAGTATGACAAAACAGAATTCATTGTTATGTTGATCTAGTCAACTTGGTAGGAAGAAAAAGGTACGAATACGAATAGAAAATAGCAGGATAGTTGAAAACTATTTGTTTAAAGAAAAATATAAAACATTATTACTCAAAAACTGAAAAGAATTGGTTATGTGTTATATTTTAGTTAATTTTTTAGTAGAAGGTAGCGCTTCTTTTTTATACCTTGATTGTTTAACCTATTGATTTTGATTGGATTATACTTGTCTGTCAGTAAACAACTTTTGGCTATTCTTGCTGGAAATTGAATCATCAGGGCTTCATTTTTAGTCGGATCGGTCATGCCTCAAGGGAGACGAAATATGTTTTAATATTAACAATAAGTTTTCATATTTACAACATATTATTTCATGTGGTAGGCAATTCAAAATTATATAAAACGGCGCATATAGTAGGGTTCGCGTGTACCTAATTCCAAAGTATCCATCAAATAAGTATCTATCAAATATACCAAAATAATAGTTTTGTCATTACTCACGATATTCTACTCTGATATCTACCCATGCTTTGACTTCGTCGACTACATTTGAAAGCGTAACCAAGCATGAACATCACTTGAAAAGCACTTGAGATTGATGACTTTCACGGGGACGAAGCGCTCTTATAATCATGATAATATTTGCGTTTCGTAAATTCATTGAACTTGTGGCGACATCAGATTTTCGTCTCTTATGCGAAGTTAGCATTAGGTTTTCAGGCTTTCCTTATGATCTCGCTGCTTCTGCAGAAGAGCCTATTAGTATATTAAGGCATTATAGCGTCCGTTTGTCCGTTTGTCTGGGTACTTGATTTTTTAAACCAGATAAATATGCCCTGAACCGGGCAACTATGCCACAAACCTTAAATGTGTCAGGTGCATATGCTCCAGGTTTATATACCGGGGTCATGTACACATACATTCATTGTCTTTAGCAGCGAGCGTCTTTTAGTGGTTTATCATGAATGTTTATACTCGTAAGTTTATGTAATTCCGAGAAAAGGTTTCTAAACAAACAGATATGGTATGTTCAATGAAAGCAAAGTTTGTTAACTGCTTTGCTTTCGCCTGTAATATATGGGTTACTTGGAGCGTGTTTCGTGTCACCTTTTTGCATTGGACTCAACAACCCGAGAACTTCAAGTATTTGGCAAATCATAGCACATATTATTTTTCCCTGTTCTTGGCAAAATTAGAAGTATAGTTTTCCGTAGATTTGTTTTCCATGTTTCAATCATGTTTACACGTATTATTTTTTATTACAGGTAAAATAAACATTAAACTCCTTGAATACAGCTCCGAATGATCGTCATCAAAGCCTTCGAGAGAGAATATCGACTAAACCTGAACAAGCGAAACCTTCTGTGTCATTCCTCCAATTCAATTTGGGCACGACCACTACTACTCAGCCCGGGCTTGCCTTTCAACATCACTCCTAACTCATTCATTCCCCATTCTTTTCAAAAGCCATGCCCCGATGTTACTTGGTTAAAAAAGTAAAATATTTTGGGATACGCGACTGGGGACAATTAGGAGATGGACCGCCACCAAGCCCTTCCGAAGCGTCTTTACCCCCTAGTTCTCCCAGCCCTTCTTACACTCAATTAGGACAAAGTGGATCCGGTGAGCCGTCACCTTCTTCTGTAAACAGTAAGTTGATACTTCTTTACTTTCACTTTCAACGGCTTATGTTAACGTTAAGTAAAAAATCTCTGTGTGTACTTGAACTTTGATCTACAAACTTACTCAAGTTGCTACATAATGGGTTACCTAAAACCTCTGGGGCGACCTTAGATTATAAACAAGCTAAGCAGAATCCACCAAACTTGTTAAACGAAGATACTATGTAGAGTGATGAATGCCTGTAATATAAAGTATTCTATAGCCCAGAATAAAAATAGAATAAAAAATCTGAACGGTTTTGTATACATATTCCTTTAAAAAATGTTGTATGCATTCTTCATTCTTTCAAATTGCTTTTTCTGGCTTTATAAATTGGAAATTCCAAATTCCGCGACAGGCTGTTATTTTCTAAAACAAGAAATACCACTAGAAAGGAAAAATGATTGCCACTGCGGAGAAAGAGAAAAGTGAAGGAAATGATCCGCAATGACGTGTTTGTTTAGGTGGATACTCTTTGCTGGGATAAATCTGCTTGTTTTTTCTCTCATAATGCAACGATGCCCTTTCAACAAACGAATTGTTATAGAAAGTAAAAAGAGAAAATGGAAAGTTTTTTTTGTAAAAAGAAGCTAGGAAATGAATGTGTGGACAGGTATTCACTTGTGCTGTATGCACAACAGAACATAAGCGAATTTATTCTTGCATGGAAAAAATAAAAGATGGCTCGTGTGCGTGCGTACCACTCATACAATCAGTTTTTTCAACAGAAAAAACTCTAAATAGCCGGATTTCATTGATGGTCGTTATCTATGCTTAGATTTTCGGTTTTTTGCTTCGCAGTGAATTTATAGGAACCCCTCTGGTGTGCAAATGGCATCTAGGATTTTACTTTAAGTCTTTCTCTTTTCTGTTGTTTCTGTTCCTCACATACCAAATTCTTTTTTCCTGTGTGAATTTCGTTCTTTAACTTGGTCACGAAATGGATGGATGAAGAGGGGATTGGATAATATGGACATCTTCTATCCTTGTTTTCATCCCACCTTCGTTTTACGAATCAAATATGTAGTACAAGCAAGGTTTCAATCTTTCTCTAAAAGTCCGCAAGTAGTGTGCCAAACATTCTGTGCTTGTGATCAGATTAGGTAGTCGGTAAAGCCACGGTAAGCTTAGCAATATGTTTCCCGTCAATGCAGTAATGACTGCAATAATAATAAAATATTACCTTCGATTCTCAAGCACCAGTAATTTCTTTCTATCTTGTGTCTTGGCAAAAATTCAATGTTGAATGTAGTTTTTTAAAATCAATGGAATACTAATAGGATAAAATGAATTTATCATCTGCAGATTTCTCAAAAGCTCTAGCAAGGTATGCTTTCCTTTTACTATAAACTAGGCAAATGTAAAACAATATTGTGCTCTTACAAGGTCAAGTGGCTCTAAACTATTATAAATAAATACGGTATATAATTTGCAATGAAGCTTAAAATTTGCTAATGTACTTATCTTCCTTGTTGCATAAACGCCCGTAAAACATGATAAAGATGAGAGTTCACCTATAAGCTAGAATTTCTTCGGATCCATCCTATCCACATTAAATTATAATTCTATTTCTAGCTTTCACTAGGAGATCACGATGTTATTGCCGTGTGTCTTCTCAAGTAAAGAGTTGAAAGAAAAAGTTTCTAATAATGGCAAATGGCTAGACCATGTGCGATGCTCAACCAATATTGCGTCTTTTCAGCTTGCCTTCCAATTTAGGTAAAATTAATTTGCGTGGTTTGACTTCTTCGAAAAGGATATAGAGAAGAGCTAGACACACTAGCCTTTCTATTCGACAACGATAGAAGTCATGCAATCTACTGCGACGTAATAACTTGGAGCTTATAGTCTCTCTGGAAAAAATCTGCTGATGTTGCACTGTTGGTTTTGTGAAAGTATTTTGCTTCCTCACAACCAACCTGCAAATGATACTGATTTTCTTTATCACTACGTAAGCATAAAATATTAGGGTGGTGGATGGCATTTTATCTTTGAAGCTCTGATTACTGAACGGATTGGCTTCCCTAGGGACTTTCTCCGAACCGAGTTGTAGTATGTACGTGTATGCCATTGTAACGATTAAAGAACGTGGATATCTAGCTCTCAGTAAGAAAGTAGATTTTGAAGCCTTACACACTATAAAATTGAAAATCTTTGATGATGATACATAAGAATAAACACACACATAAGTTTTTTCACTTTATATTACTATCTGTCTACTGTCAGGGGATAATACACCTACGCATAACCAACAATATACGGCCAAATTACTTACTGACTAAAAGCACATCAAAAGTGAGGATTTTTACCGTGAGGAAATTAAATATTCTTCCTTTCATGTGCGTAATCCTGATCATTAAGCACAAGTGCAATTTTTACAAAGATTTAACCAATGCTATACACGAAGGTTTTACAAGAGAGCGGGAAAGAGCGATGATGTGAAATGATAAATAGAAGTTGGTAATGCGTCATCCTTTCTGGTTTGTTGAAAGCACTGTGGCTTTTATCCCTTATTCATTCCTTCTATTCTTCCCTTCTGGGATAGAAAGTTTGAGCGCATTATTTTTATCCATGTTATGCTTTCGTATTTTTCAAAACTAAACGGTAAAAAAACGGCCACACAAACAAGCATTTATCTCATCTAAATCTAAACCTGTAACATATGCATTTAGTTAACTATTATATGAACCGAGTGCTTGATAATTTGACATTCAAGCTAAAAATCACAAATATAGTTGATAGTATAATGAAATTATGAAAAAAGTAAACTGTACTTAAGGTCATTGACGCCCAAGCTTTTGAAACAGAACATTAATCTCCACTTAAGTAATCATACAACTTTATAAACTCCTATGTACAATGTGCATCATTTTCTAAAGTTGAGAATTTGCACTTTTTCAAAGCCATCATCACAAGTAAATAAGATACAGTTGTCTTCAATTTCTCTTTTTGTTTGTACGTGGAAATTACTTTTCTGGCGTTTTTATAGAAAAATTGCCATTATGCCAGAGGCTTTGATAAACAATACTTTTATGCGTCCGAATTTTGCGCAAATGCCAAAAGGGCAGTTTGTACAAAGAACGCACTCAGAAAACGTAAAGCGTTGGGTGTAAAGAACCGTTGAAATAATTGTTTGCTGAAATTCTGTTTGTTTACACATCATACATTCTCATTCAGTGCGGTAGTACTACTTGTGTCGGAAAATTTTGCTTGCTATATAGTCTATTGTTTGATAGTAGTGTACTTGCTATCCTTTTACCGTCATCGTCCCATCCGAATTCCGAACCACTGATGATGATTATGAGAGGATGTGCCCGTCAGCGTCACTGAAATTGAATTTGCCATATATAACCTTTACATTACAACAACAGATTTGGTTTTTATGCACTAAACTAAAACGTTGGATAGAGAATGATGTGTGTTCCCCTGAAAAGCCCCTGCTGCTTGCCAGCTTTCTGCCCTTTTTAAAGCGTTAAACCAACAAGAGAAAGTGGCGGCAGCAGTGTGGTAGTGGTGGTGGTAGTTGAAGAGCGACAGCGCTTGATGGAGGATTAGAGATCGAGTGTAAATGAAAAATGTACTGACGGAAAGCTAATATTGACAAAAGGGAGACTTTTTTGTAGTTTCCACGCGTTGAGAGAGGACCAGCGAGGAATAAAGAGAAACGGAGCAAATATAAAAAGGCACAAAATGGATGAGCATTAATTCAAGTGTTACGTTTTAGGTACATACACAGCGTCAATTTATAAGCATCACACATTGTGATGCCCTTAGTGAACCATTAATTCAAAAAGTGTTGTTACATTATAGATGGCACGTCACGTTATTACAGCAGCACGCGGACAAAAATACAACTTAACTTTTATACCTTTTCATGATGCATGTGCGACAAACAGTTTTGAGTTATGTTTCCCTCAAAAATAAGGTAACAATACCCTTCGTTTTATGGCAGCCATTCCTGTTCTTCATCATCATCCCGAACAAAAACAAACTTTATTGTTCCGATTAAAATATGAGGACAAGTGTGCGCAGAATTATGTCGTAACTCTTTTTGATACTTTTTTTTACAAAGTAGTAGGCATGTACATTTTTACACCTTGATCTTTATGTACGTTGTAATGACATGCGCTCTCTAAATCACTTCATTTGTGTTAAATAACGAATGATTAAATGCTCAAGTTTTTTTGCTCAAAGAGCGTCGACTTTCCTGGAGGACGGGAAAATGTGACTTGATTACACACGGAGAATGAAGGAAGTTGGAGTAGTGGAGTAAGGCACTTCATGGCCAACATTTTTGTGTACTTTTCTCAAGTGAGATGAATTATGGTGCATTAAACAAAAAATGTGTGTGTATGCTTTTCAATTGCAGTGCTTTTTAACTAAAGCTGCGTACAGGTATACGGACAAACTTTAAGAAAAATAATATTCTGGTTTTACACTGTATAAGACCCACGAAGGGAAAAACTTATGATACATTGTGTACATTTCCGTTCTCCACTTTCTGTATTTCCACAGAAAAGCTTGAGAAAATGTTGCACCCTTGGCAGAAGTAGTCGGTGCAGTAAGCAAGCACCATTGGCAGTGTTTAATGTACTAATACAAGCGCTTAGATAGAATTTTTTTTTACTAGAAATATAACTTTTTTATTCCTTTTACTAAAAGCCCGCTGAGTTATGAGTCGAATATCCGTTTACTCTAGACTTACCCCGACTCTGTTTCACAAACTTTTTAAGACGGCTAAAGAAGGAAAGGAAGACGAATATAAAAAATGAGAAATTCAAGAGGCCGTGTGTGAAAAACACACACATTTGTATTGAGACACATATAATATATTTTTTGCTTTTCTCTCTTATAATGGGATGGTATAGCACTGAATGTGTATCTCTAGCACCAGAACAGACGTGACGCTTCTTGCCGACCAAACAGTGCTTAAGTAATGTTAGCAAGCTGAACTTGAGTTTGCTTAAGCCATTTAGTTTGTATTCCCCAAGTGTGTGTATTTGTAATTGTAATAATGTCACATTAGTCACTTGTTCCGTGGAAAGACTTGTGTCCCTTAACATTCTGCGTCCTATGGCTGGCTTGCCTGCTTTTCATAGTATGTACCTACTCGTTATAACATATTTCCTCTTTAATACTACTTCAAATGAATACCGTTGTCGTTTATGAATATAAGTACGTATCACTAGCAATATACCTACCAAATGCCACTACGCCACCAGGTTGAAATATGCTTCCCCTCTTGTTTGCAAGAAGAAGAAGAAGTGAAAGGGGAAATGTGTCGCTTCCCAAAGACATTCTTCCTGAGCTTGTCACTGCTTTTCAGTGTTTGTATGCACGTCCTCTTATCGTCTCTTCACGATCCTGCATTTTTAGATACTACATAGATTATATAAATAGAGCTTTTTGGTGAAAGCTGTAAATACCTTTTTGCATGCGCCACAAAACTAAAACGGCAAACAAATACCTATACTCGCATGTAACTCATTGATTTGAGACGCAGCGCGGGTTGACTCCACTATACGGGGAATAATATATACGGCAAGGTAAAATTTCCTGTTCCGTTCACACATTCATTATCATGTCAGAACCTTAATGCAAAGTCAACGAAGGGCAGCAAAACGGCAGCTGCTACAGTAGTAAAACTTGAGGCACCAAAACCACCAAACTCTGTATAGTCTTGACATATAAGCATGCTGTACGTTTCATTATAAGTGAGCAGGTTGGAACAACATTTCATATCAACTGCGCCAAAACCATTACATATATTTTTTCGACGCTTCTTCTTGTATGCGATTCTTTGTCTTCTCCCTACGTCTCAAGTGTGCATATGTATACACACCATATCTTAATGAAAGTTAAGGATTTATCTTAAAGGGTTAGATATATCAAACACTGCATGTAATTTAAAGCGGAGGTAGAAAATTTTCGCTTCTTTAAACACAATAGAAATGAAAGGAACGTAACGTATGTGTCTATTTTAAAAGCGTATCTGCATATAGGTGGATTCATAATGTGAGCATTTGGCATGCTGGCGTGCAAAAGTTTTTAAAGAAAGAGTAAAAGCTGGCTAGACTGGTCTTCTGTTCGCTTTAGTAGCGTCATCAGTTCCTGGAAGCAGTGAATCTCAAGAAGGATACGAGAAGAAATTCTGTAAAATGACTTCTATTACTGGGTGAAACTGCTATTGCCCATATGATGACAGCACTATTAGATCTTTTGAAAGCAAGAAAATTGTGCATTGCAAGCCAAACTCTACGGTCGCTTATGTAGTAGTCAGTTTGGAAGGAGAAGAGAAAGAAAGGAAAGAAGAGCGAGGAAACGGGAGATCATGTAGGTAGAAAACTTTGAATGGAAAAGGAAGAAAGCGATGCTGGCTGCGTATACGTATACATGTACGTGTGAAAGCATGGATACTTTCTTGCTTTCTCTATGTTCTTCTTCCCTCCTGTGCATTTCTAAAATAATACGGAATACGATTGACTGCACCACTTAGCCTTTCATCTTGAAGAGAAAGTTTGCGATTGGAATTTATGGGCTTGCCATTCTACTAGCTACTTTCTCAGATGTCCTTAATGACTTGTCACATAACGAAAGTTGCCATACAGTTGGCCATCTTTTATAGATATCTCTACAGACGAAAGCTTCATATTCTGAAGTTAGTATGTGAGAAAAATAAGGAGGTGTAGACGATAGACAGAGAGAGAAATAAAAGCGAAATGAAGCTGCAACAACAACTACTCATTCACTTAGTTCATCCAGATATACTGCATGAGAGTTTTGTCAGCAGAGGAGCACATTCTTTTCAACAAATTTCATTTGTAATGATGTACCATATTGGAATAAAAAAGTGGAAAATGTGTCCTACCTATAACACTGCTTCCAAGAAACGTTCGCCATCCGTGTCATTTACCATTATCCACTGTATAGAATACATACATTTTAAGTAAAGTATACTTTTGTGAAGCTTTTGTTTCAATCACCGGATTCAGAATTACAAATGTATCCAAAATGATAATATGATTTTCAGAGTGAAAGTCTAAACGCAGTCATGTCCTTTGTTTAGTTTTCGTCTTGTGTGTCACAAGAAATAATGATCTTTAGTATATTTATGTATTTGCCGTAATTCGATATCTTTCTTAGGCTTAGCTTTGAATTTAGCTCTATTCGAGATGTTTGCTTTTATTCTAAATACTTGAAAGTAGATCTTACTACATGGTCCATGTCTATAAGTCATCATCATCATCATCATAAAGACGATGAAATACTGAACGACCATGCAACCTGATGAGAAAAGAATATGTGAAGACTTACGAGGTAAATTAAATACTCATCTTCTCCTATAATGTAAGCTGTACAAGTGCTCCTTCTATTCTACCGGGTCATTGGTAAGCGCTTTAATCGCAGCATGAGGTAACCATTAAGCCAAATATCGAATACATTGCGTATAATATAGTTCCACAAAAATATTACTTACTGGAACGGTTTACGGGTAAACTTTGTAGATAACCGTATATTTTTTTCTATAATGCTTATGCAAGGGAACGAACATGTCATTTGTTACAGAGCGTCTACTTTTACTTAGATTACGACCACTTTCCCTCTTGTTTAATAAGTTTATGCAATACCATGCTTCTCTGTACGGAAAAAGCTGGTAAGAGGAGTGCAGGCAATAGCGCAGAGTACCTACCATCACAGTTTCTATAAAAAACAGAAGAGCGCTCTCACTTTTACGATTCATGTTCTAGCAAAGACGTATTAGGGAAGTGACCCAAAAACTGATTTCATTTAAAGGGAATCTCTTACGATAAGCTATTGAAAGTGCCCTGCCTACTGCCATGATAGTTGGCAGTGTACCTCGTTAACTTCCTTACTGAAAACCTCCCTAAAAAAACTTCCCTGTTTTATACGACTATCGTGATCGTGAGTAATTGATATCCAATTTATCACAAGCAAAACTAGTAGAGTATAGTAGCAGAGGGAAAGCACAGATGTGCAGAGTTTGCGTTATTGCTCATTAACTTCTCTAATCCCAAAAATAATTTCGTACGATAAGCGCCTCTATCAATCATATACAAGGATTCAAGGCACACAGTCCTTACATTTTTGCACGGGCAATTTGCTTTGAATCTTTTCTCGTAAAAGAAAAATGCCTTAGATAATAACAAACGATAGACGTGGAATGGAATGGGTTGAATGACGCAAGTGGTCCAGACTATACTACCACTAGTAGTACGACAATGAAGAAATTTCAAAGTCACTTCCCCATTCCAGTTCAGGAATCTGGAGAAAGTACTTTCATTCAAGTAGTACAAGTACAACGTACATGCTATACATGACAAAGCAAGATTCCTTGAGGTAAAGTACGACATAATATTACAAGATATTGCTACAATTTTATCAACTTATCATTAAAAACACTTTTCTTCCAAATATAGGTACTCATTTGATCGTAAGCTTAAGTAGTAAAAGTTCACGACTCTCCCTATTAATGGAGCTTGTTGAAGTAAATGGCAATATTTTCCAAAATATTATTATGTAAATGTGTAAGTAAAGCGTGAGCGCATTTATCTTACTTTTCACACTCACGATGCACATTATTTTAAAAGGCACACAACAATTTATACATAAAATTTAGTTGCAGTTAAAAGGGCTTTCTTCACAGTGAAGGATGATGACATTCATTTTCTAATTATATTTAGAGTGCCTTTTCTCCCACTTTCACTATAATTACTCACGGCATCAACTCGTAAATCAGTGGTATGCTTCACACTAATTTCTGGCTGGGTTTTGTCTAAGAAATTAAATTACGTACATTCCATTTTCCTCGACGCTTTTCTTTCTGTTGATGAGGACCATGGATGAGATGCTTTTTGTTTCATAATATGTTTTATATAAAGAAACAGTATAATGCAGCATACAACATGAGCGAAAATCTCCTTTCCCAGTGCTTATAACTTTGTCCCTCTACACATATTCGCGCTTTTGGTTTTGGTTGGAGTGTGGGCTCTACTCTCTCACTCAGACTTTGCTGCTCTCTTCTCCTTTCTCTCTTCTGTTGTCACTTCCACTTAAGAGAACAATTCAAAAATAGATGCCTTTCTTGGTTCGTTTCTGACTCAGCTCTGGTATTGCTATGCTGTGTTGGTAGTACAGGGAAATAGGCGGCGGCGATACTGCCGAAAGGCTTTCAAAAGAAACCTCTTGAAAAAGGAAAAGTAGTCTTCCATAATAATATGTCTTGTGATTTGGAAAGTTGGCAAAAGATTCGATTATGCCACTAGTACTCCTCTGGCTGCGGCAATGGCCTACTACTGCCACACACGCTGCTGCCACTGGATAGACATATTATTATGTAGGTATGCGGCATGGTATTTTTTCAGAGTGAACATGTTTACGAATATATAATCAAAATACGAAATACATGTACAAAATATCAATACGCAGTTAGAAAGCGTATGGTTCATAAACATGCCATCAATATCATCATATATAGCCTTTTACCAATCGTCATCATCATATTATTGCTTTGTGTATGGTAGTGAGAAGCACAAAACTTGTGAACAAAAAAAACTATGTCACTGCAGATTCTTCCGTATTCCATTATGTACTTATTCAATATATTAGTTTTTCTGAGGGAACCTCCTCATTTTTTAATATAGGAAAAGTGCAGAGAACTGGTGGTAGGTACTCATTGTTCGTAATATCGTGGAATAATGTCCTTTTATAAAAGTTTTTTATTGTGCATCTTTTAAAAGTGGATGATGATGGCGTGACATACTTTACTTATTATTACCAGAAACGATTATTATCACACACTGGCGGAGGATGGGATGGAGAGTATTTTAGCCTGGTTTGTATTATTATTGCACACATACTTCATTCTTCCAGTGCGGCACGTAATAAATGATCCAATGCGTGTCGCATAATATGACATGATTGTGGTTCGTGCCGAGTTTCATTGAAATCGAATTATGCAATGGGCTTGAAGAGAATGTGCACAAGTTATGGGTTTCGCTCTTTTTAACGATGAGTAGTAAATGTGCGATATTAATCCAGGCATTACACTATTCTTCTAAAAGCTTTACATGTTTTGTGCAACATTAGGTAGGTTTGATTGATTTTGGTCTTTAACAATGACAGTATAAGAATTGCGTTTGCCAGAATTTGTAAAATTTCGTAGAATGTACTTTATTTTCTAGTGGTATCAAATTATTGTCGTTGGAATAAATGGAGACAAGAATGACTGATGATCTGCGCTCAGTTCATTTACAAAAACTTGTTTTGAATGACGCATATGAAAGTGAATCAGTTTTCGGAACTTCCAAAGTGTGAATATTGGCAGAAAATTAAAAGAGAGATATGCATATGAATATAAGATTACAAGGTGTAGCACATTTTTATATGTATCGCATGTAGCTATTGATTATGAACAAAAGTAGTTTCAATTTTATGCTGAAGCAAACATTTTATGTCTTTTCATAAGAAAACCTCTTTTCATGTCTACATTTATTTGCACAAAAAAAATCTTACTTTTTCCAGCAAGTAAATTCTGTTATGGGCAAGCCAAAAGCGTAAAAATTCACGATAAGCAATAAAGCAACTGAAAAATTCCACGTACTTGGAATTTTCTAATTTTGTACATTTCTCGCAATTGTTTTCCAAAAGTTTCGTAGTTGTTTCTCTGCACTTATACGTATACGTGAGCTACAAGAATAGACGGGCATACAGCTCCAACTAAATACACTCTTTCAATAGAAATTCTGATGATCACGAATACGAACTAGTTATCATATGCAACTTGAAGCACTAAAGTTTTAAACGGCAACATATTATTTTGTGCAGCAAGCAATGTAATAGCCAATAGATCGTTACAACCCACATTTTTCTGTATTGCCGTTGTCATTCCCAAACGCAATCTCCAAATTTCTCTATAGTCTCAGCAAAATGTGTACTGATAAAACTGGGCTTGGTAGATGTAAGTGCAGCTTGTAGCAATATTCAAAGAATTGCAAATTTTCTTTAAAACTTTTTTTCCATTTCTCAAACCGATGAGGCACCTTCTAACTTAACTTACAGCCCGCCGTCCTATTACATTTTTACTTTACTAAGACATTTTGGTGATGAAACTCGCTTCTCAATAATGGCAGTAAAAGAGAATGAAATTGCAATATCGGCCAGTCCAAACTGCAAATGTAAAGATATTCATATCTAAACAAATGAATACGGACAGCACATACACGTACCGCATACAGCTTTATACACTTTCTACTTTAGACCAATTTCCTTTTACATTTTACCAAATGCTGCAGTCAGCCAAACGAAAACCAAAAGAAAACCATACATGAGCACAGACACGAAATTCAATACGCCATTCTCCGGAAAAGAAGAGGAGCAATAAAACTTGGTGAAAGAAAACAGAGGAAAAATGTGTAGGAGCTTTATTGGTCCCTCTGTTTCTTTCCCTTTTCGGCTTGTAACTATCAGAAGCAATTGCATTTTACAGCTTTTCCTGCAAGCCACTACAATAACATAAGTAGAAAGAAAGAGACGTGTATTTGATTCAAAAGAGCATTTTCCTTCTCCCTTTCTCTTTTGTCTTCCTTCGTGTTCCTCTGCAAAACTCATTCACTCTCACAGCAGTATATAAACTTATATAGAGAAAAAGAAAAAAGAAACTCCAGTGAAATTTCCCAGATGGAACATTTTAGATTCAAAACTGCTTATAACGCGTTACACTACTAGTGCTGATACTTGTCTTTTGTTCTTTTCTTACTTAAGAAATATTTCGTATTTTTTTGTAAGATAAGACTTTTTCCTTTTCTCTTTACTTTTAAACAAAAAAGCACAATTGGTTTTTGTTGTTCAGTTTTACGTAAGAACATTACGGTGGTGGTAAAACAGCGGAGAAAAAACAGAACAATGCTCTCTCTGGTGCGATGCATTCCAAACCAGCACGAAAAAAAACTTTTCCTTTTTCGTCTCCAATTTGTTGCGTGCATAAACATAAACATAGAGCACACATGCACCTTTCGCAACACTAAAATTTTTGGCCCATTTAACACCAATGCAATATGGTTTTATTTTTTGGCATTTTTAGAATTGCGCAGACCTTCGAAAACTCCAATAGTATTGACGTGTAGTCTCTCAGACACAACAGTAAGACGTCGACAGACGACATTGCCAGTTTTGCGGCGTTTCCTAAAATTCTCAATAGTGTCGCGTCCTAGCCGTGTTTCCTTCCTGTTCTTAAACTTGACTGACTGGTGCAAATACTATATGCCACAATTTTGCAATTGTGTCTTCCCTTTAAACTAAAAACGATAATGCTTAATTTTACTCCATCTTCTTTCTATTGCCCATGACACGGTTTCCGTTTACTCCCACGGAGTTTCACTTTATATCATCCAGATTATTCCTACAACCAAAGAAGCTCTATGCTTGGTAAAAAGCAATGTGGGTTTCCTGTTAGTTTTCTCGTAGTCATCATCATCAGATCCTCATCTACCTCTTGCAATTCTTCTTTCAATGAAGTAGATAATTTTCAAGTTTTTCCTATTTTCCGCTTGTTTATTTCCTCTCTCGACTAATGTGTATGGGTGAGTGAAAGCGTTAAATGTGTCAAGCGCATTCAGACTAACACCAAGAAACAACCTAGTACACATGAACCTGTAAACTACAAGAAAAAAATCAGCGTAGCGTGTAGCATTAGCTTCATTTTGTAAAACGCCCTTGTGGAGCGAAGGGAAACATACTGTGCTTGTTACACGTATACAAAATAGAGATTTTTTGAGGATGACGGCAAAAAAGGGAAACTCGATTTTTTCCTTTTTCTACAAATGAAATGTCTTGAAGGAAGTTGTGTGTCGTAGTGGCACATTAAAGCTTTCCCTTGGCTCATGACACCAAGGACGCTGATACGTAGAAAGGAAGTTTACCTTCAGGCAGTAAGGTCTTTTCTTTTCGTACAGGATACTTTTTTCACCACTTTTCAACCAAAGTAGCAAATCGGCGCACATTTTCCTAAGGCCTTTCTGTTTGGTTGAGCCACTTGGTTCATCAGGCGTTTGTGTGACAGGAGAGAACAACTTGGAAAGTGCATAATACCCTTTGTTCCATAACATTTTATCATGGTTGATACTTTCATTGCGACATATCAACACACGCTGTTTTCTATCTGAACATATAAGCAGTGCTAATATAAAAGACAATAATATGTAGTTGTCCAGCTTATTTTCCAGCTATTTTCTTCTATAGATCCAACTTTCAGACAACTGTTTAGATTTTGCGGGTGAAAAATTCTCCGTGGTTAAATGCTTAGAATGTTTATACATTTTGATAGATTCGCTTTTAATACTCCAGTTTTCCCTTTTCTCATGAAATTCATTCTGCTTGTTCTTATAATACATGTTTATGTATATAGCTCACTGCGAATCATGAGAATGTGAAACATGAGAGCTTTTACAGTTCATATCCTGTTACACTGCTGCGGTTTTTAAAGTGTTGCAAGCAAAATAAAACTTTTTTCTACAGCAATTTCTCTTGTGCTAAATGTGATGTGAAATAGAAATCTGAGAACAAATATAAACCGTTTCCCTCTAATATAATATCTTTACATATAGAAATTTTATTCTCGTCCTTTTTTCATTTTGACAGAGTATATTGTTCATAAAGTATATTTCCAGTGAGAAAAGGCTCTTAGTTTTTGTTTGGGTGTCTGATAGAGGACAAGTTGAAAATACGTTTAGAAGGACTTCATATATGCATATTATATTTGAAAAAATATACTAAAAATTGTGGCTTTTCAATGTGGACCCTCCACCACCAAAAAATATGTATTCCAAAAGGCTCCAAGTTGCAAAAGTTTCCCGACTCCGGTCGTGCATAAAAAAGAAGAAGCCTATCGTCATCATCATGACCACTATTCTGAATACCGCTTTCAACCAATCTTACCGCTTAAACTGTGCTCTGACAAAGTTTGTCTTCAAAATGTTACTCCTGCATACCTTATTCCTCTCTTTTCCACATTTTATGTCATCTTCTAATGATGCTACTACTGCTGCTTTCGTTTCTCGAATTTTTTTTCGAAATCATAAACCATGAAATTATATCACAATATCAGGACTCAAATGTGTGTGGCAAACACTTTTTAAATGTACTAGACCCATTCTGTTTAATAATTATACTATGGTGTAAACGGTGTGGTGTGTGTGAAATGGTCATTGTGACTGGAGAAAAGTGTTAGTATGTATATTTGTTGTAGGTACAGAATTCACTCAAAAGTAGTCATGTATTACACAAATTTAAGTACTTCTTATTATATTAACATGCTTTCGTTTGCATTCAATTCAAACAGCTTAGGTCTATATTATTTGAATTTAGTTTTGAACACGTACGTTTAGTAGCATTGTTATCCCACAACTTTAGTGTATTTCTTTTGTATGCATTTAGGAATTGAAATGGAATCCAGTGGGTTACATTATGCATAATGCAGTGAGGATAACCGTCAGAATTCCTGAGTGCTACTTTTGTAACGGTGTGTGGAGGCAGGAAAATGGTTACCGAACACAAGTTTGCCACTCTGTGAAGAAGAAGAAAATAATGCGCCACTCGTCTTCTGTATTCATGCATGCGAGTACGTTTATAATGGACACATAGTAAAAAGCTGATTGGGAGTCGAAAAGATGCTTTTTCCACATGCTAGCAAGTCTGTGTGAAAGAATATGGCTATTATTTTGATAATAATATTAATAATGTGTGTGGTGGTGCATGGATATTGTATGTGTATAGCCAAGGCCCACTAGCTACAACTCAAGCTTCCCTTCCAATAACATATAGGAAGCTATACTGCAAAAATGTTTTGGTAAAATGGTGATGGAATTTGATTTGGGGATACTTTTTTATTTCCGCCTCCCTGTGGCATTTTCCGTATATGATTTTCATACTTTTGAAATTACACTCCCACTCACAAAAATATGTAAACCTTGAACGGAGTAGTACGATGAAAGACTGGTTTGCCAGGGAATGGAGGAGATTGATAAGTATAAAAAGCTTGTTTGAATTCGAGGCATAACCAGCCGTGCGTATTCAACCGTACCTCTAGGCGAGGGAAATGCCAAAATATCGAGCAACAAAATCTGTGCTTGTTTTGTCCATCATTTATATCATCATGACATGTGAATACCGGAGTTAGAGGCGGCTCTTTTGTTTAAGATGATCATACAAAAGTTGAATGAGTATTGGCTTGAGTGAAATGGAAACCAGTTTATCATGACCACAACGTATGGAGTATGGAGATTGGCAACTAAAGTCAAACTTTGTACTTGTATTTAATAAAATAGTGATATATTTTCGAAAAAATATAATTGAAAAGTAGTATAATGTACCACCCCATAAACGACTACTCTCTACTCTAAGTTTACTGTCAAAATGACAATAATGGACGTTATCATTTTCTCGTTGGAAGGTTTTGAATAAAGATATTTCATTACACACAATAACCATACAGCATGTAACTGAACGTTTTTCGCATCATCTGATCAATTACATTTAAAGTTTTCATTATGTGTTGACCACACTCCTATTTCCTGTTTTCTCACCAAAGTTGAGATGGAAGGACACAATACAGGACACACACAGATCATGCTCATTATCACATCCCGACTTCACTTCTATTACGAGCACTTTTTTAATGTTGTTATATTTTATTGTTTATGTTTAGAACTTGGTTATATGGCAAATATGTAATGAAATGTTGTGCATAGAAAAAATGAAAGTTCGTAAACCCATTTATATTCATACGTATACCTCTTTTCTTTGCAGTGCAAAACATAAAATATGCATGTAACATAATAAAAACGCCCGAATAATATTAGGGAATATATTTATGGCCATAAATTATCCCGGAAGTAGGCACTTTTACACTTAATTTAAATACAAAAGAGAACAAGAACTTGTGTTAATACCGTACAGTATGAAATAACATTTGTTTAAAAAGCCACTAAAAGGCTGCTACGTCATGGCATTGCTGTGTTTGATGCAGGCACAAGTAATCTAGAGCATCTTTCTCTATTTTCGCTGCCCTCAATGTTTTCTGGCAGTACGCATATGTTTATATTTAAGAAAGCCATTACCATAAACTTATACCATTGTCAAAAACTGGTGTTAAAAATTATTTTCTTTTTAGATTTGTGGTCTTATGCAGCCTGTTCATCTATAAGTCTTCTGTGGTTCGTCTCCAGTTTCATTTGTGCAAATATTCATGAATGCACAACATTTTCCCGATTGAAAATTCTCAGTAAAAGAGAATTGGACTGTCTCTCTACTTTCCTTGAAGCCTTTTCTCCTTCCATCGTGTTATTTTTTCATGTCGGCAGCTCGCTATTGTGAGGTTTAGCTTAAAGTTAAGAGCTCCGCATACAAAAGTCGAAAAGACGATAATAACCCTCTTGGAATTAGTGGCTTCCCAAGTCACAACTAAATCTTGTGTTTTGATAAGTTAAAAGCTTTAAATGTGAAATGCTAAGCTGAGTCACACAAACTTTGGTGTTTACGCCAGTAAGTCAAGTATAATTCTTTTGTTTGTACTATCCTCCCAGTATACTTACCTAAACACACGTAGATACATGATTTTACCCAGGAGTAGAGTACACACGCTATGCATTACTTTTTGTACATCCGACCAAACCCACATCACATTTTTTTGTAGCCCAAGTCACAACAACCGCATTACGCACCAACATGCCTGAAAAAGAGGTAGAAATGATAAGGAGAGTAAAATGCATCTAAAAACACCTTAGTCAACTTTCCATTGTTATCAAAGCTTTGCCATCGAAATGCACATTCATATAGCTTTTGTTACATCATGCAGCCAGATTTGTATATAAGCTGTTCAATTCATATAAAAAGCCGTTACATATTATCACTGCTTACATTACATAAGAGGCATTTTGGTACAAAAACTGGGAGAATACACATTCCATTTTGCTATTATTATTATTAACATTAGCATTACGCATTAAAAGTAAGATATATGGTGCACTGAAGGGCTAAAGCTCTTCCTAAAACTGTCATGATTATTTAGTGTCGAGAATTTATCATGGAATTAACGTTGAGTTTTCTGCTTGGCCGCTTTTCACCAAAAAGCCTATCAACTTCCACGAGCAGTAGTAGCAGGAAAAAAGTCGACTCCTCCTCGTCGCACACTACACATTACATACAGGTATTAAAAACGCTACTTTTGGAACTGAGATACTCCTCTGAGAACTCATCATTGTATCTACGTAAATTCCAGCTTCCAAACCGAAAAATCTTCGCTTGCACTACTTTACGGCAATAATATATTATAAAGAGAAAGGGGTGGGAATGGTTTGTTATTTGCCTTCGTAGAAGAGAAAACTACTATTCCATTAGTAATAGCTCTGTATAATTGAACTGACGGAGTAAAAAGGGACAAAGGGGAAAAGGGAGGATTTTAATGTTACGGCTCAACAGACTTCTTTTTTCTTCCTTGACTCAATTGAGCCACTGTATAATCACTTCTTGCTGAGCACACACGTAGGATACACACAGGTTGAATATTACTGAAGTAATGGAATGGTATATATTTATGTAAGCGCTGCTGCTTCTTGCAAGGGATAACTTTTTACATGCCATTTTCATTTTCCTATAGTCATCCAATTTCTCTTTCGAGTCGAGGTGAAAAATTGCCTTTGAACAAACGACAATTTTATGTAGCTTTATTTTCTCAAGGAAAAAAATTGCACCTTCTGCCGAAAATTGACACTTTTAAAGCTTCTCACTCTTTCATTCTGTTCTGCCTGTCCGGGTATGTTTGTACGTGATCCCTTCCAATTGGAGTGAACTCTTTTTTGCACATTTTCAAACCTTCCAGAAAAATGTCTCGTTTCAATATTCCGTAAGTTGTGTGTGTGTGCGTAGGCTGCTGATATAAATAAAATGTCAGGACAAATTCTCGTTTTACTTTTCATTTGATGCTAAAATTAATCTGAATACGTTTTTATCATCCTTCAGCCAGCTTTTGTGCACAAAATGATGTATACTTTCTTTAAAAAGTAAATATCGAGTGTTCCATATCCTGGAATATAACTAAAATACATCTTCAATTTCTCTCTCTTTGTGTGTGTGTGTGGGCGCTTATGCTTATTCGTCGTTTTACATTTTTACTCCTCGCGGTATTCAAAACTATTGCTGCTGCTATTATTATTATTATCATCAGTCCTAGTCCTTTTGAAATGGTATGTGTCATGTATATTATTTATATTGTGTTATTTTGAATTTTGACTCTGGGCTCTTTTCAGCATTAGCATAGAGATTCACTTAAATCCTGAGTGCATTGTGATGTTTGGTGCTTTCACTTTGTTAAAATCTTGTTACTTTTGCGTTCAGTTCAAGTTGTTCACTTTCTGAAAAGTGTCTCTGTCTCTCTTTCTCTCTCTCTCTCTCTGGTCTTTCTACTCCTCTACTACCAGCAACAGCAGTATCTCTCCTTTTCGACTCTTTTTATAATGTATGTCTGTTTGAGAAGTCGTTTTTGTGGCTGAGGTTGGCGGGCGATGAAAAATGGCGGAGCATATATATTAAAGCTCTTGAGCCCCTTTGTGATTCCAAGTGTGCGAATGTGCTTCACATTACAAAAGTGCTTTTTTCAACTGTCCATCCGTTTTCCGGGGAGAAGGAAAAGGCTTTGCTGTTCCTCCAACAGTATCCTTTTTGCTGCTTGCACATGACAATTTACTTGCTTAAATTGTGTCAAACATTGAAACTCCAGTCTTGGCACACCAGTGTGCTGTAAAATCGTGCAGTTTTTATCTGCAAGCACATCCAAGATATTTTTAGTATTATCATATTATTATTATGCATGATACAACCTATTATTCAACAAGAAGTTTTGAAGCTGTGTAATAAATGCTACAATTGAAAATGCACAGTAAAACGGACTAGCGGACATGTACATTACTTGCTCCATAATAATTTATACGTTATAAGGAAATCTAGGGCCAAGGAGAAAGCTGAGGAGAGAAAAAGAGAGAAAGGAACGATTACCATTGTTGCCAGCTTAGTATCATCACAGAAGATATACAATGTACGTTGTAAATTTTCCGTGTCACGAAACCTAGCACAGAATGTTTGGAATGCTGGATTTTACTTTACTAGTACTTCTTCCCTGTTACCTTCTATCTGTAGTACAACACATTCAGCATTTATTGCTACATAGGTGGCAGCGGTGAGGATGGTGTTATTATAAAATTTTCATCTATTGTTGCATGTCTATCTATAAAATGGGTTTTTGTATACATTATTACAGAATACAAAATATATTTGAGAACCGCTGCTTGAGGAGAGAGTATTTTGTACACGAACACGGTATATATATTTTTATTCTGGGGATGAGAGCTGGAGATAGTCGACTTTACCACTGCTTTCACATTAAGCACTTGTGTAACACCATTGTAGTAGTTTGCCAGGAAGCGGATTTTCTAGAGTTTCTGTCTGTGAGTTGGACGAGATATTTACGGCTGACATCTCGTATCACCGGTAATGTTATGTTTTGCAGGGCATTTTCTTTTTTCTTCTTTTTCACGAACAGCAATAGTAGTACCCCCTACACCACCATAAAAATGCTTGCCTCTCGTCGAAACTCAAGTGAACGTAACGTACGTACATTGCAAAAAGGTTATAATCTTCAGGAGAAAAGAAAACCGACGGAGAAAGCTACTCTGTATTCAGAAATGTGTACGGGTACAATGTGTTGTAGAGTACATGGGTTTGTATTATGTTATTATTATGTAGGTACACAGAAGGCAAAGATTTAGTGGAGATGCAGCTTATCTAGGAAGCCGTTTTGGCGTGTGCTGCTTCCACTACTCCGCGCTCTTTTTTTTCCTTTCTCCAGTTCTTTCCCTTTTCATTCGAAGGAAAAAATGCTGAAAGTACACACAGCCGTATTATATGCTGCAAAGTAGGGAAGTTTGAAAGTGACAACTATTTATTGACCTTTGGCAAGGCATGCCCTCCAAAATAAAATTATTTCGGGAATGGAAAGCAAGCGATTGCAGCTTCATTTTTTTCTTCTGAGCCACTTGATTCATAGAGGCAATTTATGCCATCATGTGAATGTATAATGCACATACATTTTAGTTTGTGTTAGTTTACAAGCACTGGCGTACCCAGTTACAGTGGAAAGGCAAGCCATTCCCTTTGTTCCATAAATGTCAATGCCCTGAAGAGATATTATGTACATCAATACACATACATTTTAGCAAGGCGTCAGATATGTAGATGAGTTTCTCTCTTGGATGACCGTTTTTTGAATACCGCTTTCTTTCACAAAACTTGACATTTCAATTCCAAATAGAGTGCTGGTAATAGACGGCCGAAGGGTAAGAAAGGGAGGGAATAAAACGTAGAGAAATTTAGTGCGCACATCACTGTAGATAAGTTTGATAATCCAGTTACAATATATCGTATGTGATGCTCCTATTATTACTAAATGTATTGAGATTTTAAAAAGTACAGTATTTAAGCAATGTACATTGCATGTTTTCCAACACGAAAAATGCTGAACCCTTTTCTTGGGACAAGAAAAAAAATTCTACACAATGTTGATAACATAAGAAATACGGTCATAAATGGTCATAAATAAATTTTGCAAAGATGCGGTAGCAGGCTTTCAGAAAATACTGCCATTGGAAGAGTCTAATGTTATTATAGAATGGCATTTTAATGGCGAAACGATTTAACAGTTTATTTCTTTTGGAACTTCCTCAAGGGCTTGACTTGTAATATTATGCATATTATAGGTACATTACTTTAAATTACTAGATGCGGGCGCCATATAGTTAAGTAAGTATTTTTTGCTTTGTAGAGCATCGCCTTTTCTATTTTTTGCATTGTTAATGCATCGACCAAGCTAACGAAGGAGAGAAATATAGGCTTGAGTTCTGGTTGAATGTGACAATCGGTCATTCCATTTCACCTTTCAGAACCTTCAGTCTTTTCCTTTTTATCTCTACTCTCCTTTCTTAGTTCGTTAAAAAGTTTATACCTGTTCTTTCCTTCCCGTTTTTATTTCTTTTGACACTTTGCCAATTAGCCTTACACATGCATAAGAAAGTTTTAATGCAAAAAGCGAAAGTAAAATGAGTTCATCAGAAATAAAAAAGTTTGTCACTTATATTCTACTGCTATGGCATGATGTGGGCAGATTTAATGGGAAGTATAAGAGAATTCATCATTGCGATGATGAATTTAAAGTTTGCAACAGGCCTTAATTTGAGTCATTATGAGCTGTAGCCATTTTCTAAAGAAATCATGGTTGTCAGTCTGATGGCAGGGGAAAGAAAATTCTGGTGGCAGCTCCAAGAGAAAAGAAAGAATTCAACAAGAATGTTCCCACAAATAGTACAATGTGGGCGTTTTAGTAGTACGTAGATTACAGGCACCAGTGATGTTTCTCCACAAGTCTTTGAGTGAATGTACATGCATTGCAGATTGCATAACAAAACTTTGGGTAATTTGATTTTTTCCAGGTAACTTTTCTCGACAGACGCCAGATTAAGAAAGGAGGCTAACTGCTAACTGAATTAATATGGCATGCTCTCCTATATAGTAACAACCATTTCTTATACTTTCTTGACTCTTGAAATATACAAAGAATATTTTAGCGGATAAGAGTTTTCCTGTTTTCTTTTATTAAATAAATTCAGGGAACGGATGAAAGACACATGTCGTGTACAAGTACAAGAAGCGTAACCAGTACAACTTTTTATCAAGATTTTTTATTATTGGGGTACATTGTCGTTTCTTTGAAAAAATGGTTTGTCAAGCAGTCATTTATAGCCACGGCCAATAAGTTGATTCAACTTATTGGTCGTTAAACGTCATAGTTTTCGACCTTCCATCTCTACCACCTGACATGGTTGGCATTTTGTTGTCAATTGTGTAGTAAGCTTTTGCGTCATAAACAATGACCTCGCTCGTGTAGTTTGTAGAAAAAACTGGATATGTAATCTGTCTTCATCAAATTGATTTTTTGAGGTGGACCTTCCATACCTTACCGACAAAAGTAATCTGCTTTGGAATGCCTAATGGATATGCCCACTCTGCAGTGTACCGAGTACAGATATGGAAAATCTAATTTGTTTTCAGGTGTAACAAGAATGTTAAAAAGTTATCTCGATTACGTTTTGCTCTTAACGCTAAAACTAGACCATGGATTGAAGCTTTATAGTATTTACTTAATGTAAAGATAAGCAAAGTGAGAGTGGATCAGCAAATGTAAAGAAATTATCTCGAAAATGCTGTAAAATCCATCTAGCAATAGGACTATTTTTTGTGAAATCCCTCATATATCATATTGTTTCCTTTTTACCACACTAGCAATTCATGACTCTCTCGGCAGAAATCAAGAAAAAACGCATTAATGTGAAAAACGTACCAGCGGAGTAGTCCAAGCCTAGCCATCAGATATAAATCAATGCATGAAATGTAAGCAGATTATACGAAAGAAAGCCAATGCACGAGTCCACACGAACAAAAGAAAAAGTTACTAGTAGCTATGATTATTAACGTGAAAACCCACTTATGATTTTTCAATTTTGGAATTCATGGTTCCCCTCCTTTTGTGTGATTTCATATTGAACAAATACTCTGAAGAATGATGGGGAGAAAAATAGGATTCCCGATGAAGCAAACCAAGTGGGCTTTAGACATGCAATAATGTAATTATGAAAGTGAAGAGAGTAAATAAAAAAGGAAAGTTTGAAATTAAAAACTTGCTCAGAAAAATGGAGTCTTATTGAAATGGAAGTAGGCTGATTATATAGTCGCACGTATGGTTTTACTATTACACTTTTTTCTGTTGAATGTGGACATCTACATAATATTCATTAGAACAAAATCAAGCGGGAAATTATATAACAATATGCATGTGTTTATGTATATATGTACTTTTATATTTTCTCAGGTTTTGTTTGCTCTACCCAGTCGTTTTATATCGCAAAGAATAACGATTTTTTACAAAATTATGCATGCTATTTCACCTTCACATGAGTTTGTGCAGAAACAGGTATTATGCATTGCGTAATGCATTTTTTAATATTTGCAAAATTAAATGACAGCCATAATTCCAAGTAACATTAAAGCTGAAATACCTACAAATACACTTTATCATATACTAAAGTGCGCTCGTGTATTAAATTTATTTTATTATATTGCCAATAATGTGTTTTCTCGCTTACGACTATTACACACGAAGAGAAATTATTATTACAACAGCTGCCGAGAATGTATACACACTTTATTAAATACAACAAAACTAAAGAAAGGGAAAACCTATTGTGAAACTTGTTGCTGTATTGTAGCTGTAATACTCGTGTTTCATAATAATAATATTCTTGGAAATCTGACAAGCTGTAAAGTCTTGATGAAAATGAGTTGATCAGATAGTATGAGTGTAATAATGAGAATTTAACACCCAGCAACATTAACACAGCAGCCATGCAATATGTTTTCAGAGTTTCATAAACTCCAAACCATTTTCTCACACGCACACATTCTGGCGTGTAGTGTAAGAAATTTTCTTTTCCTCGCCACTAGTCAGAATTCTCAGTATCATCACTTGTAGTTTTAGTACAATTCTTTTTTATCTGCGTTTTCCTCATCATCGCCATTGCCGTCGTCATCAACATGATACTACTCTCTCTTTCTCCTTTACTCACATGATACTACACGGCCAACCAGGTAATGAGAAGATGTTTTCTGGAGAATGAAAAGAGAGAAAAGTAGTCAGATGATTACATTATGTTTGTTAGCGTGCGATTTCTAAGGAAAGCCAACCGCACACTTGGCCGCACTCATCATACACAAAACTAAAAGAAGGGAAAAAGTTATATCAAGACAATAAACAAACCGTGTACATAATATGAAATAAAACAAGGCACAAAGAAGATTTGGCGGTACTTTCACTTTCTTTTCACAGTACTGCTACTGCTAGCGGCAAAGTAGAATGAGAAAAAAAGAGAAAAAGTGAGTATGAAACAAGAGGAGAAATAAAGAATGGAATTAAGAAAGAAAATACCAGATGGTGTTTTCGTGTACATTTACTATTACTACATCAACATCATCATCTTTTTCTAGATAGATACTTCGTTTTTCTTTTAGTTTTACCACTTGTACCAGTGTTAATGCTACTACCTCCAGAACCGGCATTCAGCCAATATGAATTGTTATTGTATTTACTCTTATTATATGGTTCGTCATCATCACGATTCAGGATCATCATCTTTTAGACGGCGAGAGTGTGGGGGTGTTGTGTTGGTACACTCACAAATCCCAACCAGAGGCAAAACTAACATTAAGTCTCATCATCATCGTCCTCGGGTAACTTTAATCAGACTCTCCGTAAGAAGGTTCACGTAATACCAAGACATTATAATGGATACACCTATAGTCATATTTCTCTCTCCCTTTCTCTGGTATCCCATCACCATCATCAGTAGCAAACTCTTTGAGAATGTTGACGTAGAAAGAGAAAGCCACAAAATCGTACTATTTACTACAGAACATAACCATTGGCAATTTTCTTTTTTCCTTCTTCCTTTTCTCTTTTCTGTCTTCTCTTCTTTTTCTGTACGTACAAGAGGGAGAGTAAAGGGGGAAAGATTGGAGGTTGGTCGTAAGGTTGTACTAC
>CM056170.1:12902656-12988881 GCA_029691765.1 Entomobrya proxima | reverse complement strand
TAGCAAAGAGTTCTTGCCACTTCACACTTGTTTCGATTAAGAATCTTTATATATATCTTCTTAGTGTGCGTAAGTAGTTGCCGTGCCGCGCTCTTTCTTATTGTACTTGGTTTGCTACTAAATGGATTATGGGGACTGAACGAGAAATCTCCTTGTTCAATAATAACTACTGTACTTTCTTTCTCTTCTTGACACACAGGAAAGAGCTTTCTTGGCCGAAAGCAAAACTAGGGCTAAGTAAACGAAGAAAAGAGAACAAGGGTATTGTGGTATTAAGAAGTGAAGAACTGGCATAGCAGTAAGTTGCACAGAAGAGGAAGAAAAAAATCCGTCTTTTTTGTGTTATTACATTTTGTTCTTTTGCTTTTCCTAGCAGTGCAGTGACCAAAGCACACATTAGAAACATAAAGCTTAAGCATGTCCATACACTCATACCATTTGTCGAAATAGCCTCATCTCTTTTATTTATTGTTGATTTTGATTGGCATTTTGATAGTCGACAAAGACAGATTGGATAATAAAATATAATGTATATATCCTTACGATATTATTCTTGCTCTTGTTGCTTTCACTTTTTCTATTTCTTATTTCGTGCTTTCTGTTCACCAGCAGCAGGTCTTTTGATGATAATATTGACATGCTGGATAAAAATACCAACTCTTGTCAATGTGCCAATGCCGAGATGGAAGAATTGTAGTGTGTGATGATGAAAGTGTTATAAATCTTTCGAAATCACGGAGGGTATGTGAAGCATGGCATTTTACTTTTTCTTTGCGCAAACACCTATCAAATCATTTTTTCTGCGGGGTGGAAAACAAGATTAGATTTCTGAAAGATTAATCATTCTTAAGAAAAAATTACTGGTCAGACTTAATCCTATAAAGAGCCACAATAAAACACAAATATTAGACTCAAAGAGAGTGTTTCATAATGGTAGTTTTTTAATCATAGATGCTTCTTTAGAAAACCGTAGTATGTAAAACAAAAACTGTATGTCTACGTGTAAAGTTCCTTTCCTGTTCTATTACAATCAGAATGGAAAACATGGCTACTAGCTACAGGTTGTCCTTAGGAGAAAATAATACAAAAATACATTCTATTATAAATAGGGAATTTCAGCATAACACGACATGAATCTGAGGGAATGGACAGCGAACATGGTGGTTTCATAGTAGGAAATTGCACTCATTATGAATTAAATCAGAAAGAGTGTCAAAAGTTTGGAAAGCTGTCAATCCAACTTTTCGTATTTCCTCCTTTTCCGAAAATTGAACAATTTTCCCAGTGTTAAGCGCACCATACCGTACTGATGTGACATAACTCTGAAATTCGTCGGTTTTGTAACATTGCGCTAACAGAAAATGAAATAACTTTCTGAGAGGGTTGTGATGTTGTTCTGTCACTTTTGTTGTGCTATATGTGTAGGCATATAATATTATTTTCCCATTTAGTTCACACCCCCTTTATGACGTGTGCTTTTCTGTTTTTAAGACTGTAGAACTAAACGGTATTCCTACATTTTCTGGGTTTCAAACCCAAGCTAAGTTTGACTTGGAACAATTGTTGCCTTTTAATTTTCTCTGGTTATGTAATCGATTATTTTCGTTAATCATTTGACATTTTGCAGCAAGCTGGAAGTATGTAAGTTGTAGTTTTTTCCACATTACACAACTTTCTTGGAAAGCCTGTTTCTGTTTTTTACCATTACTATTACTGCACGAAATCCCTACGCCAAACAATAGCGGCAACATGCATTTCACTTTCTAGGTAGTTAGCAACACACGAACAACAAGTAGTTGTACAAATAATATAGGTATATGTAGATATAATGCTTATGTCCTTGTAGGTTTTTACAGGATTTCGGTTTGCAAATGTATATATATTGAAAGCAGAAAAAGTGTTTGCATAAAATTTCATTGTATTGCTGCAAACTTATGATTTGCATAGATACACATCCAAACTGAACATGCCTCAGCATTCAATCAACAAGAAATTATTTTCCCAGGCAAACTGAGAATTGCTTCAATACCCATTCGGCCTGTGAAAATCCCTGCTGCAAACAAGAAAAACAACCACCATTGGAATTTGAATTTCAAACAACAAATAATTCTATGAACATTGCTACTGTTGTTTGGTAAATCTGAGAAAAAACTGTTGCATGTTAGTTTATTCAACAAAGCAAGCAAGCAACCAACGAAAAGTTTATACTTGTACGGTACACTCTGCTGCGACCCTATCACTACTGACATTTCTGTTTTTCTGCAATTCTATGCGTGTAAGTAATTAGGTCAGCTATACAGAAATGTCTATAAAACACGCGATTATTGTGAAGTGAGTAGTAATGGCAGCACCACACTCAGCGCACAACAGTGCTACTGATGATTGTGGGCTGCTAATCTATAATTTTCTAAAACTGCTTTATTTAGAATGCTGCGCATTTACAATCTCATCTAAAATAAACGAGCTTTTCATAATATCCTTCAAACCAGGAGAGGAAGAACGGGAGAGCCGTTATTAAAACCGAATTTTTATGCAGAGCAATAATAATGTGGGTGTTAGCCACATGGTGTAATCCACAGGCCTTTTCCAGATAATGAACCAGGTTGAACCAAATTTAATAATCAATGTTAGATTGCTTACGGTGAAGTGACGCAATTCTGGCAAACATTGGTAAGACGGAGGGAATAGCATGCAATCAAAAAAGTCGTTTTTACCCCATTTCACTGTGCCTTTCTTTAAAGTACAAAAAATTCAGGAATGCTTAAATATATTATCAAATCGGTAATAGTCATTTTACGTGTGACTGCGTGCCTGCTTTTTATATGCAAACCAAATCGTACAATTGCCTATTCTTTCTTTATATTCTATATCTTCAAAGTCTAAAATGTGGTATCTATTTTTATTGGTATTCACCAACCTGCAAATAATGTCATATATCCATATAAATAGATGCTAAAGTTGAAAACTACAGGGATCGGGCAAGATAAACGGAAAAAATGCCATGTCTGTGCTGTTGAATTATAATCATGGAAGCCGTGCTCTTTTTTCTCTTCCTGTTCTTCTTATTTCTCCTTATATACAAGTTCTTCGTGAGATATGTGTGTTCACTCGTCTCCTCACCGTCGTCCTCTTCTTCCTCCTCTTCTTCCCATAATACATTCATGTGATCACGTACCATAAAGGGACTTTGGAAAGTTGGGATCCACATCATGTTCCGACATAAATCAAGTTGAGTCTCGTTTGGTAAAAAGCCCATCTCCTGTTCGTTTTCTGGCATTCTACATCAGTTTAACCAAAACCAAGCTAACACCTCTCTATCTTCATTCAAGTGGCTGACATGTATAAAAAAAAGTCCTTGAACCTAATGGATTGAACTACTTACTCTGCACACATACACTACTATTATTATAATGCTAACACAGAGTAAAAACTGAAAATGCTTACCCACCCACATGTATATGTATGCCTTCATATTATCACCTAGTACAAAAGCATCTAGTATTAGTAGCGGTTATGGTGGTAAGTAGTAGTAAAAGTATTTTGTGTATTTGGTTTCACATATTACTGACGTGAAAAAAGGTAAGAAAAGTTTTCTCTTTTTGCCTACGTCGCTTCGTCTTTTCCCCATTTTCTTCGTTCCCTATCAACTCAACATAGACAGTACATAGAGCTTGCTACCACTACTACGTACTTGCAAACATTTCCACCATCTTCGACTTTTTGTCTGCTTGCTTGAATGTTGAAGTCGTTTCAAAAGATATTTTTTTCTGTAAAAAACTTGGCTAGGAATCAATTTCATGGTGAAAGTTGGTTTACGTAGCGGAAAGGGGGAAATGTAAATTGGAGTTGGTTAGCCTTCCATGTGTATATACTGTTGTGGCATTATACCATTTTCATACGTGTGTGAGCATTTATAGCGCTTTAGTTGCATAACTTTAGTGTGAAACCAATACTATTCTTAGGTAGAAAGCGACAACAACGCGACACTGCTTGCTTATGTTTGCTTCTTTTCTTCTCTATTTTTCATGCCCGTTTCTGGCATTACCGTTATGTTCTGAAAAGCAGCTAAACGACACTACTGTTGAACGTCATGAACGTTCTGAAAATAATATAAGTATACTGGTAGTATTTTATGAGTGGTAGGCTAATATGTATGTAGTGTATTGTAGGATATACAAAAAGACCCTTAGTTAAGAGAAAAAGCTGTATACATCTCGATAAACATTAGGAAAGGTCTTTCAACTTGACTGACTATTTTTGTGTGTATACGCTTGAGCGTCATTATAAACGACTTGGCGAGAGCGCTGTTGTATCCAACAAAAAAATTTACTAGCGTAGTTTCAACACGTTGATTTTAATTTAATAGTTGTTGAATATGAAAAGGTGTAGAGATAGATAGAAGCGTGTACCACATAACCTAAGCTTTCTAACTTCCTTGTTTTTTTCCGTCTGACTGCTGTATGTACTTTTGCTATCACTGTCGTGGATTTTTTAATTATGTATGGAACGCAAAAACAAAATAAGTAGCATGTCAACCCAAAGGTCAGGCATCATGCAAGATTAAAAATGTTGCTTATCAGCCTGCTTAATGCTTAGAGAGATGGGGAGAGACTAGAGTAAAGTAATAACGAGGCAAGATCAGCTCGGTATTATCATGTTATATCAACGTCAAGACAAGTACAATTTTTCATTGTATCTGACAAACAAGCTCACATTTTCCTGACAGACTAGGAAATACACAAAAATTTCATACCATGCACGTAACGTATACATGTTTAACAACGTGGGCACTTTCTCTTGTTGTTGTGTCAGTGTCTGCTGTGTTTGTTTGTACCCTGAAAATACGTAACCTCATCGTCTCTTCTTGAGTGAGTGAATGAGTAAGTGGCTGGCTGATGCCCTGTGATATTATTATTGTTGTCTTGCTGAATCCATCTCCACCATTTTACTTTTTTTCCTACGGGTGTCACTCAAGCTTTTTATTTAGCTGCTTGTTGGTTGGTGTCCCACCGTGTTTCATATATAAAAGGTTTGCTTCCACACACATTCATTCAAGATGAAAATAAACTTTTTCCTCCTGAACGATGATAATAATCCTTTGAGTGAACATGGTCTGGCCTAGCTCAGCTTCTCGATGACATCAGCAGTATAGTCAACATTTTTTCGTCTTTGGCATCAACTTGCGATTTTTTGTCTTCTTCTTTTATAACTCGCTTGCTCCTTTCACTCTCAAAGGAAGCTCAAGTACTCACGAAGGAGAACATTTGGGCTATTTTTTGTACCAAAGAAAACGGGATAGGTTTTTTGTGTGCGGTGATGATAGGCTGGTGGGAGTGGGGAGCAGATATTGGAAATATTGGAATTGAAACAGACCGGCAGTAAGTGACAGCCAATATCGATACAGGGAATGAAGTAAAAGAAGAAGAAAAAGCGTAATGTCAAGGAATGATATATAATGTCCAATCACAAAGGTCTTAAATTGGAGTAGTACATCTCTCCCCACAAGATATATGCTATAACTATTTATTTATATCTTGTCGAGCTTGTATATGCACGTACATTATCATGCTTATGAGCTGCATTACTCAGAAATACCTTTGAAATATTATCCGAAGAAAAGAGAAAAGCAAATAGAAACGAGCGCACATAAACTTATCTCCTTACAAGTTTCGTAAGAAGATATTTCATCTAGTATTATGGAAAAAATACTAAATAGTAAAATATAAAGGAATGACTATAGGTACATCCATTTTCTGTTTCCAATAATATGTCAGCTTCTACAAAAAATAGGCGGTGTAAGCAGTTTTTCTCCTTTATACTTAGAAAATGACGAAAGGAGAAAATATAAAGTGGAAAACTTAAAAAAAAAGTCATAGTATCAAATAACACTACTGGGCTAATAAGTACCTCCTTGAGAAGCAGTAACTTCTGAATCTTTCTCCAGTTTTTAAACCATACACGGTCACAGAGTGATAATATTTCAATATAAGTGCGTGTATTTTCTGAACTTGGTTGGTTTTTGTAGTTTCTTTCCTGTTTCACTGACTTGCCTTTGACTATTGTACCTGCAACAAAAATCCACACAGCGGCACGAAGAAAACTAGGAAGAAAACTGTCGGTCGATCAGATTATAAAGTAAAGTGTATTTATATAGTCGTCATAAAAATATACGTGATAGTATATTGTGTCGATTTGTCGGTTGGTGGTCTCTCAACTCTGGTTGCGAGTTTCACATTTTCGTTTATTGCAGCATGATACGTTGTGTAGCACAAAGGTATAAAATAAAGTAAGAAAGAAACGAGATCCTTTTTGCTCTTAAAATGGATAAAAAGGAATGTGTGTGTAGCTTTTGCGAGTTATAAAGTATAACTTACACGAAAAAATGCAATGTGAAGGTGCCTGCCAACCAGAGAATGGAAATAGTTTACGGTCTATGATGTATATATATATAGATGTTGGGGGTTGGGGTATGTATAGATAGGTAATGATCATAGTAAATGTGTTTTGGTATTGGTAACCGATACACACGATTTATAAACTTGATCCGCGAGATTTACGAGGGTCATGTCCAATATTGCTTTGTGATGAATGTCTCGTCTTATGATGTTGACTGCCTCTTTGCTCTCCACCTCAATTTCCTTCTCTCAGCAATGTCATGTGTATTGCAAACTCATAACTAACAAAACGTTCTTCATATAAGAACTGAAAGAAAAAAAAGTTATATTTCGTGTGGATATTATTGTATATTGAATTTCTGAATGTATAAAGGCTGCACGTAAAGTGCAGTATAACGATATAAGGAGCAACATTTTTTTGCAACAATCTACTTCTTGGTGCTTACAACAAAAGAAAACTTACTTGGGAGACATGACTTTTATGTATTTAATAGCATCAAGTCTTGCGGTAATGGTAAGATGCACCAGAGAAAGTTGTATTAGAGTTTTTCTATTTTAGTTGATTTGATCTGATGAAAACTAATCATAGGGAGACAAAAAATGTATACAAGTAGGCTCATATAACACAAGATGTACATGATGTTAAACTCAACAATATTTTCTGGACACATTCTAGTGGACCCAGCTAAGAACACATTTTTACCAAAGTTTCCTTTTAAAATTGAAAGAAAACATTTCTAAAGACTAAAGAAGCAAACGTATATTTTTAAATTTTATCTCGGCCTTCAGTTCTGGATCTTCAAGCAGAAAGAATGTTCTCATTTTCATGCTTACTTAGTACAAAATACAATAATTTAACACAATATGCTCCCAAAAATCTCATGTTAATTGTGTTTCCACGCATCATTTGGAATGTTGTGTCTTGGAATGTTGTTGGAATTAAGAGCTCAGTTTTATGTAAAACGTAATGTTAGATTCTATATGGTCAAAAGGATGAAAAGACGTATGAACAAGTTAAAGGATATATATAGGGCTTAATTTAAAAAATACAATTACATTCAAACCGTTTTGCATCGTTTCAAAATTCTGGTACATTGAATAGTTTACATTTTGAAAAATAATTAACTTTATCTCACTTTCAAACTTTATTCGACAGATTTTTTGTACTTTCTAATAATTTATTGCTATATGCATATCATTAGTATACATGTATCATCATAACATGCTTTACAAAAATAGCTTTAAATTGTTCAGGTTTGTTTGAGGAGTTTTACCAAAAAGCATATAGGTACTACCAAAAACGCAGTTTTAGTTTTATAACCTTCGTTTCTTATTCCACATGCATTTTGAAAGGATCAAGATGAAAAATTTGTCTTTTCCAGCTAAATCTTATTTGAATTGCGTGACATTTTTATATAAAATAATATGGGAAGGCACAAGTCATACAATAATCGCATTCTGTCTGCTAAGAAATGAAGTTGCCAGCAAAAAAACGGAATCTAAAAACACAACGAACGTTTCATCTAGTCACTAGTAGTTTGCTGTATGACAGCAACCACATTTTCTCTAGACTCTAATACTACACTTCAGAGAGAAAGTCATGCATACAACCTTACACATTCTACCAGGAAAAAATCCTACACGAATGAATGCTTAGTTAGAGTGACAAAGAGAGAAAGCAAGAGAAATGCTTTAATAAGGGTTGTAAACGTTTCAGAATAACTCCTCAAATCACGTACAGCTCGCCTTCTACAACTAAGAGAAAGCGTCATTTTCTTTTATTCCATTTTCTGCGTTTTTGTACGTTTTCTTCTTTCCCTTTCATCTTATTTTGTTTCACAGACACATACTACACTGTGCTGGAACTAGAAAAAGCCTACTTTTTTCTCACTTTCTGTGAATAGTGTGCGTAAGTGTAGGGTGACACACGTGAGTTTCTCTCAAAATTTTCTGTGACAAAAACTAAAGCAGAGAATGGGAAAGACATTAGATTTTTTACTATCTTGCACTGTTTCATTAGCTTCTGTTTGTTAGCGAGAAATGAAAGTGTATGGTGGTGGATGATAATACACATAAAATAGATAAGCCACTCAATAACTCCAAAAAGATGCGAGCTTGGGTGGTTTAGTAGTTTGCTATCTTGAACAAATTGCTCATTCAGTTGAGCTAGCAGAGCCACAAGGATGTGTAACTGAAACTTGTAATTTGTTCTGATTTTCCTACCGAACTGATGGGATGCGATGATGTGGAAAATAAGTATATACATACACAAGAACTAGTTTTTTGCAATTTTGTAGAACACCAGCTATATCATATAGACTTACTACGCGATTGAAATTTTTATACAAATTATAATAATTCTGATTCGTTTGGAAAAGCACGCTTGATTATCCTTCTCGTAGTTAAGGAAGGGGAGAATATGTGATGGAAAAAGGGACTGAACCAGAATTTCCAAGATAGAAGAGCAGGGCCATTTTACAGAAATTGATTGTGTGCTTAAAACAGGGAAGGTTGACATAAGATAATGATGCTATCCATGGAGCGTACATATCATGAAATGGAACTGGGGCTGACTTTGAAAATACTTGTAATCAATATGACATATCAGTTCCCATTCCATTATTATTCTTTGCTGTAACAAGGTTGCTCATTAAATTGTAAAATGAGAGTAGTGTAATGTGTACTTGCGATATACAAACTGCCAAGTAATCAAGAGAATTGATGCAGTCGCTAGCACAAAATTCACTTCCAAACTCTAATAGAAAGACGGCATATTCTTTCTTTAAACGCTTACAATCGCATAAGCCTTAATGGCGTGTTTTACTATTTTATGTAATAGCTGTAAGATATATTAAAGCCATCTTATTGCTAGTATAGAGTTTATAACCTGTAATACTTTTAAATCCAAGCATTTAACCCGTTTGACATTACCAAGACATGCAATAAACAGTGTGTGTAATTGCGTGGATGAGTAAAAGTTTATACAGAATGATGCATCTTTGGCATTTGACCAAAGTAATCTGGATTTTGACAATTTCTTTGTATATAACTTGCTTCTTGTTTCTCTTTTTTATAGATGGTTACCATCACCATCCCCAGATGTACATTCCACCAGCGCAAGAGGCAAGGCAGGCTCAGCAGAATGAAAACAGAAACAGCGGAATGGAGGTGAAAACAGAGATTACAAGCCATGACGGTGGGATCCCAATCTTCCGAATAAGGACCCCTGAGGAGACAGAGATTGCTCAGGATTTGTTAGAACTCTCACGGTCTCTTCCACCACGACCAAAAGCCATCCCAGTACCCGTAGTCGTTCAAGTCCCAGCAGCTTCCAACACACCACCTACTACTTTCACTGTCACCACCGCCAATGCCACCAATGGGATTCCACTAATCACCCCACCGAGTACACCAAATCACAACAGTAGTAGTCAACTCATATACGCTAACCACAACAATGGTGGTCCGGCCAGCGTTGGGGCCGCCGGTGGCACTATTTCCCTCCAATACCAGGTCACGGCGACAGGAAAAGTGGCCATTTCCCCAGATCCCAACGGTGATGGTGGATTCGGACAAACGAATTCATCTAGCAATACCACCACCACTTCCATTCTCCGGATAAATCCTAATCAAATCACCAGTACCAATACTAATGGTCATAGGACGTATACAACTATTGGGGGTGGACTCGTAGAACTACCACCAGGATCCACTGGGATTCTTGTTGATGGATCGACGCTGGCAACAGGAAATAGCAATATTAACGGTCATTTGACACAACTTGTTCCGAGTCAACCGTTTCATTCAATTATTCATCATGGGCACTCTGTGTCTTTATCACCACCCCCCGAGCAGCATCACCAGGCCGTGTACCATCAACTCGCAACTGCTAGTAGTAACGGGACCAGCACCAGCAGTCCGCATGTTGTGCCCAATACCAACGTGATAATGCATCATGGATCGGGGGCTAGTACGCTCATTATTCGAAGTAACGAAAATAACTCGTCCATTCCTTTGACTCCCAGCACTTCAGAGTACTCCTCCGATGCAGAGAACGTTTGTCCAAGTAAGTTTCTCCCACAAGTTTTTTCCTCTCTTTTTCGTTCTCGATTCTTTCACTTTCCCACTATAGCTTGCTGATTTATACTTTCATTCGAAACAACTCTTTTTGTTGCTTTGAGCAAGCTAAAAGGAAAAGGTGGAGGGTTTTAACTTTTTTAGTTGTGCGTGTAGTAAGTTTGGAAATCCTCTCACAGCTCTTTAAATACACATTATTGTGCTAAAGTGTTGTAGACTTGAGGAACTGATGGGTGAACTTTTTCACCGCGCGCCGAGTCGAGCAGTTGGAAATTTTCTATTTTCGTACGTCTTCCAGAGAAAGTCAAATTCTACTTTTGACGGAATGGATTATATATTCTGTTCAACATGCTTACGTGTTAAGTTCTGTAAAATGTTATTAAATGTGCGTTAGTCCATATAAAAATACAGAGCCCCTAAATGTCGATACATTTAGGCTAGGTATACATACATATATTATGGAGCATCCTTATGCAGTACTTGTAACACATACATTGTATCAAGTTGAGTAGTTCAAGAATTTTCCACGTTTCATAATACCCCATGTGATAGCTCCTGTAGCTCAGTCTCAGCAGATAGCTATGCAGGAAAGTATTCACGTGTCAGGTGTTTCTCATCAATCATTCTCTCTGGTTCTGTTCATCATTTCTGATTAGCCCGTTGTGTTGCATATTCCATGATGAATTCGCATTATATTCAGTGAAAACGATTTTACACGCTCGCGCTGTCTATAAAAATTCAGGAAAATAGGCTTTCACAAACTATCCGTGCACTTGTCACTTGTTAGCTAGACTCATCATTAATCACAATTTAATGGGGTTGAAGGTATATTGACTGAGTTTGTAATGGGTCTGCTTTTAATATAATTTTCCCCAGGGTGAGTGGCAAATGCCATCAGTACTACCATCATAATGAAATGCACGCCGAGGTTAGCATGTTCAGTGCTCAGGTAGGCTTTCTGTACAAGAAATCATTAAAAAGTTTTACTACCCTGACCCTCCATTACAACTCGTCATTACCAAAAGCTGTGTCTTACGTAATATTATTGAAATTAAATGTAATGCTTGTATCGAATATATGAATTCTATACAACCTTATATTGTGTGCCTTCTTGAAAGAAAATGTCAACAACGAGGACACGAAATCTCACCAGTTCAAATATTATACCTAAATCCGTGAGTACATGCATAAAAATACTTTTGACTTTGTTTGCTCTACTGCTAAATTGGGAGAGTTGGTCGTACATTGCTGACAGTGTAAACCTAATGGTGATACCTGTATAATCAATATCCCCGTGGAATACAATACACGACAAAGTAACAATCTAATGGAGACCTACGAAGTTCATTACACCTTTTATCCACAAAATATTGATATTATAATAGTAGGAACCAAACAAGTGAAAGTAAATTATATTATATTGACCAAGTCTATTAGAGTTGAAGTACATGTATGACTGTATCGACTCGACTCTTATTGCATCAGTCGGAATGAGCTAGCATGTTTACGCAAGACTTGACTTTATTGTCAGTGAAATACAATAGAGGGAATAGACGATTCTCTGTTACATTCACACGGTGAATAACTTGGATAATTTTAAGCAGCATCGTGTATAGGTATTTCAATATATAATTACTTGGAAAGCCAGTTAGTCTATTAAATTGTTTTTTTCCAATTCATATTTTCATTTTTTGTTCCTTTAAAACACAATATTCATTCTATCAGTAAAGTCTTTAAGCTCTGTTAGAATGAGCATAAGGAAAAGGAATTTATGAATAGAGAAGTGTGAAATATGACGTCAATAAACGTGCCGAAAAATATTAGGTGATAGAGAAGCGTGAGATATTATTATGTTGCTTGTCGCTCTGTTGGTCAACAAAAGCTAATTTATATTTATCGGTGTGTACTGGTAAAAACACACATTAGCGGGTATCACTCGTTATTTCTAGAAAATATAAACATAACATGTATGTTTATCGTCTTTTCATAATATTTTATCTAGCTATTTTTCGATACGTCAGAATTTGTATGTGAAATAAGTATAGGTATTTCGATTTTGATAGTGAATCATTACGATATAATTGGAGCGGAGAAATAGTACTATAATTTCAATGCTCCGATATAATGAATATAGCAATACAGGTAACTACTACAATACTTGCCTATTATCAACATTTTAACGAAATATAATAAATAACAACTTCGGTTAAGCTAATAGGAATTTTGTAAAGTTTTTAATGAATCCACAGGTTTTTGCGAGAAAACAGGTGGTTCAATATACCAAACCTAAACGTGTATATAGTGTCAACTGTGCACAAAAGTAGGCTTGCTTGTAGCATTTTGCTACCAGCGTATGTCAACATATTTATTTGGCAAGGCATATTACCAGTTAACTAGCTAGCGTAAGAAATGTCATGTGTGTATGTTGACGAGAAAATTTATCTAAGCAATACCACGGGAAGATTTTAAAATAATTTAAACAAAAGTTAACATCAAATTCAATTACATTAATATTTTTTTGTTATTGATGAGCTTACTAATAGAAAACCAGCTCGGACCACTTTTCCGTTAAAAACTTGCAAACGAACATTAACTACCAAAAAAAACACGAACAACTTTGGGAAATAGGTATAAATTGTTGCATACTTAATCTACCTAAAAGTACTTTCACAAGTGCCACATTTGCAGATTGTAATGATACTCAACTGCCTACTCACTTTCTGCGAATTCCAAACTTTGCTTTTTCTATACAACAGGTTGCATGAAAACACGAAAATATTAATTCATGTAGAACTAGCGGAAATTCAATTTCCTTTACCAGCGAATTTCAATTCCAGTTCCACACATGTCTGCATTCTATTCTACATTTTATATAGGCTTAACATTTACTAAACAAGTACAAAGTACAAGTAGTACGGAATAGTATTTTGGTGAGAAAAATACCAACAGACATAATACCCAAGTAGAGTAAACCCGATACAACTCCGAAATTGAACCGGACCGACAACTTTCTAGAATTTTTTAGAACCGATTTTATTTACGATATACAAGACTTTCATCCAAAAAAGGCAGAGTGTTTTGTGTGGGGGACTATGTGCTTTTGTACTGGAAATGTAATTCGTGATGGTATGCACCAAAAACTTCTCTTGTCCCCATACTTTCCCTCTGTTCACGAATCAAGTATCCAAAAGGGAAGTGAAAGGGAATTCAAATATTATCACATACGTATTACAACAAGTTTTCTTTTGATCTTTTACTTCCATAAAACCTAAAGTCTAGTCGAGTGAGTAGATAGTTTTCTACTATCAGCCATTTTCAGTAACGCACACAAAATAGTTTGAAGCAAACCGTGCTTTTAATACATTACGCTTTACTTTATCCCCTAGTGGAAAGAGATCGTGTGTGGTGGTAGACAGATGATACACAACTTGTATAATGATGCCTAACCTGTAATATTATTACTTTTTATCAAGCCAGTTCTTCATTATAGACAGCTTAACAGAAAAACGAATACCTTGCTCCCACTTGATGGAGCGGTGTTGGTTGTGGAGATGAGTAGATAATAGGAAAGGGCATTTTGCTTTCTATTATCACAACACTTTGATGGTAGCGAACGATAATAAAAAGGCCCTTGCTTTCTCTTTCTCTTTGAACAACATTATGGTTATTCGGTATTCGTACTCGTTATGAGCGTAGATACATATTATATTATATGCTACTAGTATATAACATTTAACGGTCACCTAGAAAATGGAAATGGCCGCAAATTCGTTGTTCCTAAATTGCGTCTCTGGTGTCTCGGCATACTAAAATCGAAAACATAGTAGTGGCATCATCACATCACTACGAACTATTGTTTGTTCGTACTTATTTTAATATACACATTTTGCTGTTTGATGAACATTTGTTTTATGCAAAGATGTCTGCCACATCTCATTCTCATGCATGTATCAACTTTACACACTCCACAAGTGCAAAACTGGGAAACAATAAAAAAGTTTCACAGAACACACTACCACAGAATGGCATTGCGTACTCGAGAATCAAACGGTTTTCGCTTTCATACACGGGTGATGTGATGGTAAAGGCGGTGGTTTTGTTTGTTATGAGAGAAGAGGGAGGTTTTTTTGAAGTTTCAAGCATAATATTATCATTTGCGGTATATTACCCTTTCACGCATACACCCTGTGAAAGCTATACACAGTCACACATGATGAAATGTGCTAAGTTGCTCCTGTTTTAAAATTCACTATGTGAAATAAATGTAAATTTTGCTATGCTAACGGCTGATTTGGTTGAAAAGAATATAGCTTTGATGTACAGAGTACTACTAGTATAATGCAAACCTTTCGAGAAGCAAGCACTATTTTAAAGAACAGAACAGGTATCTAGTTATTCTAAGCAGTTAATAGAAATCGTTTCATAATGTATATTACTAGTTTGTGTATCTTTCTTTTGTCATCTTCATACTCAAATGGGTGCACAGCTTTATTCTCCTATATATATATCCTGTTGATTGTACTTACCTTGCATTTATGATTCACAGACTAAAGTACGGAGAAAGCACTTTTTACCGTACAGATTATAATAATATGAATATATTCAACTCTGATACATGTATGTAAGTACGTAATATTATGCATTATGCATGCCACTCATGCATGCATTCATTTTGACATTTTTCCGCATTCCACCATCAGTATCAGTAGTACACTGTACAGAAGAAAATTTTGCAGGTTGAGCAGAATTTTCACAGCCACGCAGACAAGAAGAAAACCATTAGCTTGTTCACCATATTCTCTAAACGGAGACTTTTTTGTTCGAAAAATGTAACTTTACAATAATAAAAGGTATAACTATGCACGAGAGCATTTTGCTTTAAGTTTTTACTACCATTAATGTAAAAATGTACACGAAACGGGATCCTCCATCCATTCCAGCAACCTTCGTTCCCTTTGTCGTCGTCATCATCATCATTGCACTAATATTCCGCAGTGCAAAGTTTCACGCGCGTGTATACCCATACTACATACAATACAGCGTATGTAATACAGCAGCAGTAAAATGTATCTTTTTCAAAAGTGTACACAATATTATGATGATGGAAACAACTGGGGGACAATAATATAGTCATGGCGGAGCATGATGATGATAAAGCAAAAATAAACTCTTCCCTGCCATTATTACTGTTTTTAGTGCGGTTGTAGCAGTAGGCACGGAATATGTGATGTGCGTTATTGCATAAAATGCTCTTTCTTTTGTACATTTGCCATTATAATATGTGCTGCTATATGTAGATGTAGCAGTATTTTCAAAATGCTCATTTACATCCAAAGAGATTACACTTATATTTCACATCATGCTATCATTCTACTACCGCCACTACTGATGACGATGGCATTTGAAAAGAGAAAAGAGACATAGAGGGATCTTTTGAACTGCTTATTTTACTGCCATTTTGGGGATGCCATTAAAAACCTCGAATTTTAAACACTTTTCCAACAATCAACAGCAGTAGTAGGAACAGTAGTAGGCTTTCTGTAAGAATGAACGAAACTACATACTACATGCAGTATAGGATGGCATTATTTTATCATCAGGCACCCAGCAACAAAGACATTTGAAGCAGGGATATTCTAAGCGATGAAGAGAGAGAGAGAGAGAGCGACTGCGATACTCTGTCTCTCCCCTACTTGCAAAGTTGGTGTAATGTCTCCACTTTTCGTAACATTTTGATAGTCAAATGATGCTTTTCTTGGCTTTCCGTATACTCTGCCTAGAAACAACCACTGTACTCTTGTGCTGTCACAGTAAAATATAGGAAGACAAGATGAAGAGATGATGACAAAGAGTTTCTAATTCGCATAATAATACTATTTTCCTAACATTCGCCGACACATTCCACGTGCTCTATACTTTGGAAATAGATTTATTTTTACAGAGTCTTTATATAAGCACAACATACACATTTAGTATATTGGATAAGTAATATATATCATAACTCTGTATAGTTCTGTATTATTTTGCCTGAAGGAACTACAGCTTTCTTCCTTTTTTAGCAAAAACGATGTATATTGATTGCGGTGAAGGGTGGCGGTTGTGGCTGAGTGAGATGTGTGATGGTCCACTAGTGTTTCACGGGACTTTTGACAAAAATGTAGTAGTTGACGCTTAAGGCTCTGTTTTATTTTATTACATGGCAATCCAGCGCGTAATATGTGCATATTTCAAGTAGCTCTCCCCGGCTTCCTTTTCCTACCACTACTAACAGTAGACAGGACAGGTTTCCCCACAAAAAAAACTGTTACAACAACACAGCATCAGCCGATGCATGAAAAACAAGTTAATGGCAAATTTCTTTTTTTTTTCTGGAGAGGGAGAAAGTCTCCATGTCTGGATGGAAGGGAAAGAGTTGGTCTAAATTGAATTTTTTTGTTTGAAGTTTAGTCATGTGTACGGGAAAGTAAATGAGGTACGTAATAAAAATCAATAGCTGATGTTTATTAAACCGCTTGTGGCGGCGGCAACATCAGCATCAGTGCCATCAATGGCTCTATGTGTACAAATACACGTTGCTGAAAAACTTTTCTATTCTTTTTGGTATGTGCGTCGGTATTTTGTATATCATGTAATGTTGTTCACGTTTATTGTTCTCAGTATCAGTTTGTACAAATCTTCTTCCTATACTCTTTCACTGGTGCACGTATAATACTCGAAATGAATGCGAAATAGATTAAGATGGGAGGGAAAGAAGAAGATGAAGAAGTGGGTAAAGTAGAAAAATGGCGTGTCTGAGAAAGCGTTTAATCTGAAAGCACTTCATCTGCTGGCAGGTACACAAACGCTCATTTATTATTATGTCAGGCTTTTAAACAGCATTTCATACATGACTCGTCTTCATTATCATCGTCATCATCATCACCGCATCATTCTCTTCTCTATGATTTAAATTTTATAAGAACAGCAGTCTGCGCCCACCTAGTTGTCTGTGTAGAAAATACTTCTGCATACATTATCCTCACCAGTTTCTAGCCTACACCTACTACAAAACCACTTCTCTTGGTGTGGCTATAAAGCATCTTCTTACTAAAATGCGGTTTAGATCCTTTTAGATCTTCCAGGCGAGGCTACAAAGAGAACGAAGGAGAGAACAGAACACAACTTACTTATTCATCCAGGAAGAATAACGCTTTCACTTTGACAAAATATGAAGCATATGAGCCACCACTGATGCCATAATATTCCAGCAGTGCACACTTACACACATACACACACACACACCACCTTTCACGTTTATTCCTGTGGCGGTGGTGGTGGTAAAAAATATAGGACTGAAACGTGTTTTGTCATATTTTCATTCGAGTTTCGTGTCGTCCTTGTGAATATTAACAAGTCTTTTGTGTGCTCGCTGCATCAACCATGCATGATAAAACACTAGAAATGTCACTAATGCGCAGAGTACGTTTTTCTTGTATTTGTCTACATCCTACACTATTACACAAACCAAAAACGGTTTAATGTTTAAGTGTATTACGTATTTATGCAAAAAACGGGAACATAAAAAACCGACATACATTTCTTGAATTTGATGTTCCGTGTATATACTTGTTATATTTCACATGAATGAATGAAATGAATGCAATGTGTATATCGTGTCAGTGTGATTTATAGAAGTGGATGACATTTTTCTTATTTCACCAGTATTTTCCACTTGGCCCTGGATGTTCTTTTTTAGTGGAATAGTGATAACAACAACAACAAGCGAATACCTTTTTATGCTTTCCCCACACCAGGAGAAAGTGTTTTTGTTCTTTATATAATCAAAGTGTATCATCTATTTAAGAAGTTGCTTCCGCGTACAAGAAAAATGGCGTCTTGCATTATTCACTAAAGAAAAAATAAAGGAAAGCAACATTCATAACAGTTTTTTTCTCTCTGCAAGACAGACAAAGAAAAAAAAGTTTTGAGTGGTAAAAAAGTAAAAGAATGGAAAGAGGTCTCAAGGGTTAAATTCACGGAAAAGGGTTCCTTTCCCGTCATATTTTATCCGGTATAACAGTCCCAATCCCAAGTCACAAATGAGTCCTTTTCCCATCCTTCCTAAGCGTAAAATTTATCTTGCTTGTAGTTGGAGTACCCTTGTTAGTCAAAGGAAAGTACCTATGTCTGGTTTATAAGTAGAAATTTATAACTAATAGCGGGATAAACAGGAGGGGAAACTGCAGATAAGGCACCACATATTTTGGCCACTCTGGCGGAATTTCATCTAAAATGCCCCATTCTCTTCTTCATCCTCTTTCACCCTCTTTCTTGCTATTGCTGAGTCAAAAGGAATGCAAGCTGCATAATAGTTCCACTTTTTGCTCCTTTCTTCATCTTCATCTTCCCTATTTGCACAATAATAAGTGCGCCATGTGTATTCTAAAGCATGCCCTGTGTGTCGAAAAGAATTCTGTAAAATCATAAACTTTATGTATTCCCCCCAAAAAATAATCACTTGCGTTGTTGTGTTAGTAAATACTGTATTTCTCTCTGAAAACACGCTTGATAAACATGTTGCATAAATATACCGTTGCTCATAAAGTACGGTTATCTCTCTTTCGCTCTCTTCCTTTCCACCATAGAAAGTGCGCCGATAAATAGTGACGCTTACTCGCACCAAGGTATGTGCCTATATGTACTAGCAGCACATTTTATTCGTAACGAGTTCTTCCCACTTTCTCTTTTATCCTTTCATCCTTTTTAGGATGATCAACATCCTCAGTGTATTTTTTAGCCAGAGAAATGGAAAGAAACGTAGAAAAAACAGCTTACGTAACTTAAATACATGGAGGCAGGCAAATGGCAATAAAGCTGTGATAAATTATTGATAGTTGGACTACTCCCGTTTCTGTGTGCACCACCAATCCAACCAAGGGTTCTGTACTTTCCAAAATTTCTAACTAACTACTTTGGAGAAAGATAGGAAACAACGTTATGTTATGTTCCCCGTTACATTAATAATGATACAAAAAAATACGGACGTGCAGAATGTAGAAATCGGGTGGAAAGTTGCAGTTATGCATTCTCCTGCTTGGCTATACACCGAACAAGTATAGAAACCTCCAAATAATCATATATCTACCTATATATTTTGTAACAGTATTTAACTATATTGTATGTATATTATATAATTATGTAATCTTCTATAATATACAAGTGCGAGACAATATTTATATCCGTGTTTAGATAGGTGTGTAGGGAAAGAAAGCGAGAATGTGAGTGGGATGTTGAACAAGCATGTTGAGATTAATGTTTTATATCATTTTCTTCTCCTTTCACAGGTGAGGAAGTAGTGGAGGTTGGAAATGAGCTAGTCGTCGTGACTGACTACAGCAATGACGGCAGCTCCGGTAGCAGCAGCAGTAACAACGGCAATAACGGTGGCTCGGTTGGCGGCATTGGTAATAATCACAGTGATAGCATTCGTGGCCACCACCACCACCATCATCATCAGCCAAGCGCTTCTTCAACATCGCATTTTGTAGCGGCAGCGCAGGCATCCACCTCATCGAGCAGCAGTAATCCAACAAGGAATTCCAGTAACAGCGGCAGCAACAACAACAACAATCCTACCACCAGCACCACTACCAAAATAATTGGTAATTCCAGATGTGAAGTGCTTCCAAAAAGTGTTGGTAGTAGTGACAGTAGTAATCAGAAAATCCGGATATGTTACACCTACGATGCTCTGCTGGCGTCCGATGGGAGATCAAAGAGAAGATGTAATGCCGTTGTTTCTGGTAATATTAGTGGTGGTAGTCTTCGCAGTAATGGCGCTGCTGCAAGCGGTTCAAAAAGAAGCACAGTTTCTTCATCTGCTGCTACCACTGCAAACAACAAAACGGGTTCGAACCGTCATCATCAACAGCGGAGAAATGGCACGACTGCAACTTCAACCGGACCTCAAGGGAAACGCGTTTCTGGGCCTGAGTACCGAAAGAATCCCACCTCTCATCATCATTTTAGCACGTCAACAACAACACAAGGCAAGAGTGGTGGAGGAGGTAGCAGAACAAGTCACGACTCTTCTCAGCATAACACTTCAACGACCACTGCCAAGACCGCAGTGGGCTCGAGTAAGATGGGTCGCTCTTCAAGAAAGAACGGAGTTTCCGTGATGACAGGGTCACGTAGCATCCCAACTGCGTCTTCAGATCGTCGTCGTTTGTCTGCTCGTAATAATCAGGGAGGAAGGCTTCGTCGTCTAAATCCCAGCAGTAGCAGCGATAGCAGTAGCCTTGCGAGTGATAATATCCTGCCCATTTCCCGGAACAAGCGGAGAATACGGGCAAGAAAAATATCTTACGGGTTTGAGGACGATAATGATGATGACGAGGGAGAGGAGGAAAATGAAGAGGAATTGGAGGATGAGATGATGATTGAAGTAGAGGGAATAGATGATAGCGAGGATTACGACCCTCTAAGAGACGAGCGCGACGTCAAAAGGAGAAATAGAAAGTCTCATTCTCATGCTGATGTCCTCAGCCGACTGGAAATTGAGGAGGAGAATGAGGATACAACCTTCGAAATCGATGCGGTGGACGAGCACGAGCCTCCAAAGCAGCGCTACGTTTGCTCCGAATGCGGTAAACATTATGCCACCTCGTCTAATTTATCCAGGCATAAACAAACTCACCGCAGTCTGGACTCACAAAATGCCAAAAGATGTCCGACTTGCGGGAAAGCGTATGTAAGCATGCCAGCACTCTCCATGCATTTACTTACTCATAATTTGAATCATAAATGCGAGGTATGTGGTAAAGGTTTCTCCAGACCCTGGCTACTTCAAGGACACATGAGATCCCACACGGGTGAAAAGCCGTATGGCTGTGCACACTGTGGCAAGGCATTTGCAGATCGTTCCAATCTTCGAGCTCATATGCAAACTCACTCGGGCTCCAAAAATTACACGTGTAAGCGATGTAACAAGTCATTTGCGTTGAAATCATATCTGAATAAGCATCATGACTCGGCGTGTTTTAAGGATGGGTCTTCATCTACATCTTCATCTCCATCATCAGGTGTTGTGGAACTCAATTCACAACACTCAAACTCATCTGTCTCCAGTTGTTCTGCTTCATCTATCGTTTCATTACATTCTTTCAATTAAAGAAAGAAAAGTAAAAAAAAGATACACCATTTCAACTTTCACCATCGCTAGATAGAAAACAGGCTTGCCATTAACAGATGGGCATTTATTATCAAGCGGCTAGTCATTTTCTTTTTTAGCATCTCCTTTCATAACATTCCTAAAGTTAATGAAATTTGCATGCGAGTTAATGAACAAAACCGGTTTTACTCTACCATACGGCAAACCGGTTTGCAAAATGCCATAAATATAAAAATAACCATAATTAAACCTCACATCCGAACATGAAGTAGCGAGAAGAGTCTGCTTGTTGTTTTTTTATTATTATTATACTTCTGTGTCTGGTCTTGGTTGAATATTATCTGTCATGACGTTACATTACAAATAGTAATCATTCTGGCTTTACCTAAAACACGCCATTTGTGAACCATTTCCATTGTCTATTTTCCCATTGTACGTTCCAGAATTTTGAGGCGTTTATTTTGTGTATAGCATTAACTTTAGTTACCTCTTTAAAAAACCTTGAGTGCCAAAATTCTCTCTTCTTGGTTATGTTTTCAACACGACTTAATTTGCATTCTGAGCGTAGGTAGTTTTTTTGTTTGTTTGAGTAAACAATATTTCAAAACTGTCAGCACGGGATTGAATCGCTCTGCCGCACAGAATCTGGTAACAGTTGTATGTGAGATCCTTTTCCTTTATCACGGCAGTAGTAGTACATGCCAGCAGCACCACTGCTGCTGATGCCACGTCTGCTATTGAGAATGTATCATGGTCATAACATCATTTAATCATGATAATGTACACAAAAGTAAGAATAATGGGTGGTGGTGAAAGTATAAGAACAATCTCCGGTATATGGAAATAGGGAAAATATGGTCGCTTTTTGTACATGAAAAACATCCGTCCAAAAGAGCACCAGCGCTAGAGATCGTTCCTGCTTGTCCTGCTATAATAATAATGCAAACTTGTATCCAGGATTTTGGCATTCAAGCGTTTTCAGTGAAAGCTGTGCGCTGAAATAGCGTGGCGATCAGCACGAAAGTGGCCCACTTCTACCACCATAAGGCGCCCAAAGAGAAAGCAAACCTGGGAAAGGCCATTGTCTCTCAAGATAAAGTGAAGGGATATACATCTCTCTAGCTGATGTCTTTTGTCTGCGCGCACAGGCATTGTGCTTTGTGCTAGTTTTATTCAAGTTTCCTCCCTTAACTGGTTCGTTCACACAGCCAGGTAATAAATAACCAGGCACCATCTGCATCGGTATTTATTTCAGAGTTTTCATGACATGCATTCTTTATTCATGTTTATGGAAATATTACTATAAAACGGGATGCGCAAGCTGGCTGCTACGCTATACTGCGTGTACAAAGCAATGAACATGAATCATAAACATTTGTAGAACTTTCACATGTATAGGCTCACGCCATAGATGTGCTTCAGTTTTTAATAAAGAGAGTCTGTTCTGTTGTGTACACGATATACACACACATAATTGGGGAATGACAACACAAAAACTTTTACTTCCAAAAAGCTTAAAGATCAGTAAAGTGTGTAGTAGTGCAGGGACAATAAAATTATAGTGGTTTGTGATGCTTCTACCACTACAGATACTTTTCTGTGTACAATTTTCTGCATTTTCATTTTACTGTGAAAACCATCACGCTATCTGATTGTATATTGCTTGAAATTATTAGTAGTACTTTTGTAATTTCTTAACAGAATTAAAGGCTGACTTGCACCATATATAGCAGCGTTTTCGGTGGTGTTTAGTTTTAGGCAAAGCCGCATTGAAAATTGTAGCAGGGAGAATTGTCGAAAGTTTCTTTCTGCTTCTGACTGGGACACACATGGAATTGAAAATTTATGCTAACTAAAACTAATTAGTAGTTGAGGTTGATTTCATTCATGCATTAAAAGTTACCATTATTACAAATCTCTTTTTCCGCTTTGCAATTACGGTTTCAAGTTTGACATGTTTCCCCCCAAAATACTACTACACCACTGTGGACGAGCACATATTGTGTACTTGTTACTACCACACTTCCAAAATTGTAATATGTGTTACACGGGCTAGCGGACAAACTTGACTATATAGTACTTTCCTATAAACAAAAAAGTCGGTAATGGTAATATGTGGTAGAAGCAATAATGTATAACGATTCATTCTACTATTTTCGGACTTCAATGTAATGCAACAGAAGTAGAAGCGGTGTACGTAAAGTTTAGCAGTAGAAGTAGCAGTGGCGAGGAAAAAGACCTGGTTTTGTGGCTTGTTTTCTCTAACGAGCCCATCGTGGGAAGTCAGAAATGATTTATATTTGTACTAGACCCGATTTTAATTTGTTTTCCTTCCAATCTTCCTCTTTTGTGCAACTTCCATTATTATTTGCATAGTCCCTCACTCCACATACAAAATGACATGCATGGTATGCAGTCCAATATATATATCAGTCGTGTCGTATATAAATAGTAATGCTTTTCACTCGGCAATAATGTGATTATAGCAGAAGAAAAAAGTTTTCATTTTCAATGAATCACTTAAAAGGACTTGTGTGTTTCCTGCGTATCCTCCCCTTTTTTCATTTATGAGTAATGACGCATTTGTGTAAAGCAGTTTTGATAATTTTTCGGCCGTTCTTACCTAATCACAATGTCATAATAACTCTTTTGCTTCTTTTTTTCTTGGGAGAGTCGTAAAGCCAGAGAAATTCAAGGAGAGAAAATAAGCATTGTACTCTCCGACCCTGGGCTCTTGTTGTAACAGTATTGTTTACCTTTTCCATTGTTCGTCTGACTCTATTCTTCGTCTCGTCTTATGATTTTGCATTTTTATGACAAGTGCAGAGAGGTCACCGTATAAAGCCAAGAATTATCTGTGTTTGTGTAACTACAAAAGGGAAAAAAGGACAAAAAAGATGTAATGTGTGTAAAGTGCGGTCAATGTAGTAAAAATGAAAAAAGTGGATGAATATTTCTAGACAAGGAGCAAACATGAACAAAGAGAAAAGTAAGAAACCAAGTAAAATGACATTTTTTACAAAGAGAAAAGGGAAAAAATCTAATTTTCCCAAGTCTTTGTAGTTTTTCTAGGAGCTCATTTCATACTGAGCAAGTATGTATGCGAATACTAGTATATCCCACTGAATAGGCATAATAGTAAGAAAACCTAAAGCGAAAGAGAAAAGGAAGAGGAACAGGCTCAACTTCCCCATTCTAATTTACAAGATTTGCAAAGCTTTGCAAATTAACTTTGTAATGCCAACCAAACAGTCCCTTGAATAGATACATATTACATTAAGGTTCGTCGAAATTATGTGTGTAGGTATATATTATTATGAAACGTAGTTTTTAAAGTCCAACTCGTCTGATGCGGGAAAACTCTTCTTTCTTGTATACCATATAATATCTCACATTTTCTCTGTTTCCTCCATAATATTTATATCAGCTACTACTATTGCTACTATACTTTTGTACTACGCTAACGCTAATGTCGGTTTGAGTTCCCGTCGTTCCCGCTTCCTTGTGGGGAAAGGGAATGGTATCACACAGGAATTAGTAGTGACTGAGCAGCAGCATCAGCACAGTAGTGGCAGGAGGACAGAAGAAAAAGGATGCTGGCAGCTTACCAATTTTACTTTCATCTGCTCATTCACTCAAGTTAAGTCGTGGTAATGACGGTAACTTCCTACGTGTGTGTGCGTATAAACTTGGGGGAAAACTTGTATTGTTATATAACATTTTCCATGCTACATGTCTATTTCAAAAGTATAAAACTATGCATTTTTTGCTTTACTAGCAGACTTTTTTCTTTTTCAAATGATGACAATAGTCATAAATGCGTACTGGAGAAAGTTTTTGGGAAGCATTGTGTGATAGTGACTATTGCCTAAATACCTTTTGCCTCTTGCATGTTCTCCATTTGTCGACAACTCGTCAGAAAGGGAAAATTTTCTTGCTTACCTTACCGCTTGTACTATTATTACTGGTTGTGTGGAAGGGTCCCTTTCTCATCAAGAAATGCGTACAGTTCAAAAAAGTCAAAAAGGGAAAAGCGACAACAGGCGTGTGTCTATTTCCGTGTGTGTTCAGATTGCAGAGTCAACTTTCTTTGATGAAAACCCTTGCCTTCCATGAATTTTTTTCTATAAGAAATGAAATCTTATTTTTAGAACGCGACGCGGTACAAAATCTGAACTGTGTAAAAATGTGAGCTGTTTTTATAATCTCACAGAGGTTAAGAAGACTACTGAAATTGGAAGATTTTTACTGGCAACTGTTTGTGTGGTTTTTATACTATAGAGCATTTCACTTTGATTAATAGAGTCGTGCCATTTGTGACTGTAAAGATATTTATTTTTCCTAGTCTCAGAAACCGCCTTTCGATTAAATTCCCGTTCCTATGTGGCTGTTCTCATAAAGCATTGCACGGAATTATACATCACCTCTATCTTTACTTTTCTCAGACTTTGCATGGCGGCTTAGCAAGAGAAAAGGCGAGAGCAGCAGTGAAAGTAATCTGTGGTCACATATCACAAATATGCATTCCCCACAATATTATTCTTTCCAGGGAGGAAAAGTTAAGTCTCCCTCTGTTATATATGATAATTGCCACTGGAAATGCTGATTATTATGTTAGAACAAAAGGGAGAGTTTCTTTTTCTCTGTATACCTTCTTCCTTGAATTAACGCCACCCGCATTCTCAAAATTTCGCTATGTGGTTGTGTGAGTATATCAGCTGCGTAATGCCATATCCAAGAAAATTTTAAAGCGTGGGATACGCTTGGCTAACCAGCATGCTTGGAACTTGGTAGCGGAGGGGGGAAGGAAGGAAGGAAGCAACCGAAGAAACAATACTGATGATGATGATGATATGTGTGTATACTTTATTATTATAAGAAGGGTTCGACACCAACTGAACTGAACACTCACCGAACGTAGTTCTACGAAAATAAATATAGAAAGCAAAAGTCTTCGTTCAAATGTATATAATATGTGCAGTGCTGTAGTATTCATCCAAGCAGGCAGGCTGTAAAACTTGCTCTCTAGAGCACACTTGAACTTCCACTTATTATTATGTATTCCGCTTTCGCTTTATGCTACTCAGCTCAAATGACTGATTTATTTGGTTAAATGAATTCTTGTGCTGCTACTGCTGTTGATGAAGTTGGTTGTTTGCTTTTTCAGCATTACACTGACGCATACGGATACATTATTATTATTGTCGTGTTATGTATAAAAGTACACAGGAGAAAGTCTACAGTTTTCCCAAGCAAATAAAGTCTTTGTTTTTGCACACACAGAGAGACTGAGAATACATTTTGGCGTGTATTGTTGCAAAAGAATCAGATCAGAGACAAAAGGCTTAAAATAGTAAGAGAAGTGGTGTGCTGCAATAATAGCGTGTATGCAGCACTAGTACTACCACCGCACTTGGTACTTTGTGTGCTGAGGAGTGTGTGTGTTACTTGAAGATGAATAACTCTCTCCCGACTGTTTTTGAAATCAAGAAGAGAAACTTTTTGAGTGCTTATGCCACTAAATGACGATGATGATTACTACTGCTGCTCTGATGAAATCGTGTTTGCGATTTTCTGTTCCTGCGTTTGCAAAATACTAAAAGTATAGAAAACTTCAAGGGAGGAATGTCTTTGTCTTTTTCAAAAAACACGAGTTGTTGTCGTCATCAGCATCATCAACATGCATTTCCACTTATTTCGAACAAGAGTTGCGTACCTAAATTTAGAAAGTAGGGAATATATATAGAGAGAGGAGTGTTGTTTTTGCGTTGTGTCATTTTCCAGAAAAGTATGTACAGATTATAAGACGGAAAGGGACTAAAAACTTGAACCCACAATGCATACCAACCAACCAACCCAAAACTACACGACATACTCACAAATGACTGCTACTGCGTCTATACTTTGAAGCCCATGTTTATCATCACTGGGGATTTTAAGGAAAACCGATGAAATGAGAGGCTGATGAGGAGAAAGGCAGAAAAGTTGTGACTGATCTCTCAAGCAATAAATCACTTTCCTGTTTCAAAAGTGAATTTAGACTTTGGCTATTCAAGTATGTGTGCGATACATTTAAAAAGTCTTTTTTAAAGCACACCAGTGGTTTTAGAAAAAGCACGTAAACCATGAATTGTGTATACCTAGAAGGATCAAAAGTAAAAGATTAGAAGGTTCAACGATATTATTATTGGTAATAGAGTTTGTGAAAAACACGATAATGTTACAATGCAAAAGCTGCTGTGTTTGGAACCTCAAAACTTTCCAATCAAAAATATCTACTTTTTTAATGCAATTTATTGTTGCTTTTTGTTTACACAGTTGTGTCATATGAATATTTATTCTAAATTTGATAGTCTTCTGGCATTAGCAGCGACTTTATACAAGAACATTGTGTGCATAGCTTTTCTACATTTTGTAATCCATTTAATCTGCTCTGCGCAAGAGTTCAGTTTATGTAAACCAAGGAATTCTGATTAATCCACAGATCTAAGCACTATATAATATTGGTTTAATACATAGGTATATGCATGCTTCCGAATCCTTTGGCAGTCGACTGACAGAGAGAACTTTTTGTGTTCCCGAATTTGTTTGTTTGTGATATCTACTTACCTATTGTACATATTATCATTGTGTTTGCTCTGATCACAAAATGGCTCTTTTGTTTTTTATCTTCATTTTGTGTTCTTTTGTTGGAAAAAGTACACATGAGCAAATAGTGGAAGCATCATATGCTATCAAGCATGTAGGCAACTGATGATGTGAGTTGATAACAATGTGTTACGTAAAGTGAAATCCCTACTTCCGCGTATGACTTGTGAACATTGCTTTCTCTATCTCTTGCTAAAAAAGAAAGAGGTTTCTCTTTATGCGATTTACTCACATGTATATTTCATCAACCGAACAATTCTACAAATTTGGTGTTTTCTGAAAAGATCGTAATTATGCAGATTGTCATATCGGTTTTACATCCGCCTTGGGAATCTCTTGATTGTCCTCAAAACGAAAAATGAAAAGGCTTTTGGATAGTTAATCTATCTAAGCTTGGTCGTCCCGTGAAATTAAATATATGCATAAATTTGAGTGGTTTCACATTTAACATTTATTCTACATCATGTATTCTCTAATAAGTACATATTGCATAATATGCTGGGCTCGTATAAAAACAAAAAAGCGTCACTGTTATTAATGTTGTATTAGTTGTACATAATGGTTAAATGGTATTTACATACGTACAGTTGTTTCATCTCATGTACATCCGCATTTATGATTCTGGTTTTTAACTTACGTGGTTGATTGATCTAAGAAATATTTAGTGTATATGCTAACTCGCATGGGAAATTGTAAATGACATGCTTACTCTTGCTTTTTAGAGTAAATCATACTATGAATCTTACTATATGTGTATACTAGTCACTAGTCATTTAAAATCATATATTTAAAAGGCTGGTAGGTGTTCGAATCAACGAGAAGCTAAATATGATACTCTCTTGTAAGTTAATATTTTTATAGTAGGGTGTAGTTCCGGGATATGTAATCGTAGTTATCGACTATACTTTTCCGAGACCTTCATTATAATGACTACGTATGTAAGTTCAATGTACATAAATTTTAGGATAGCTTTGAAAAAATTACATTGTGGATCGCATATTAAAACGCTTCTTGTTTATTGCGTAAAGTCAACATATGATTTCTAGTCATTTAATTGTGATAGGCGGGATATTTTTCTCTTTTTTCATTGTTAACCCTCTCCTCACATATCTTACATGGTACCCTTCGCTTGACAGTATTCTAAATATAAGTGTTTCAAAACTAATCGTAATATAAATATGGTATATAGCTAATTAAGTGTGTACTCTATGTACTCAATTCATAATTCTATGAGTGAACAAGTATGTCTCCGGTCTCCGAATAGGACATTCCTATCTCTGACACTATGCTCAAACATTGTATGTACATTTGTCTATCTTTCCCGATCTCTCTCTCTCTCTCTAATTATTAATTATTCTACATGTTAAAAGCTTTGCTATAGTCAAACTGCAAGCAAGTTTTAGACAGTTTAGAGATATTTAATTGAATTTTGTGATCTTTCATTTGTCATTTGTCTTGAATTACGCAAAATGTTTTACCAGCAATCTAGTCAATTTAATATGACAGTGTGGATATCAACAGTTTTAAAATACATGAAATCGCTTTCTAGTTCAAATAGTCAGCTTTCACTTTTCTGATAAATAGGTTAAATCTAGGTTATTTGAAAACGTTAGAGTACTATTAATAGAGGAAACTTTAGGGTAATTTATTCAAGGATTCATTGGTAAAAGTTAATCAACTAGGCTAGATTCTAGATATTAAATTTAAAACAGAACACAAATGGTACGCAAAACTATACAAATGAGCCAAACATCTGAAATGGGCTAATGTGAAACGGGGAAAATTTCACGAACAAGAATCCCAACATGACACATTTGACATGGCAAACAATTCATATATATATGTATATTATAAGTGTTTTTGAGGAGGGGATGAAAGGATGAAAGTAACCTCTTTTGAGGTAAAAGTGAATCTCGATCAGCAATAATTAGTAATTTCTAACAAAAGAATACATAGTATTCTCAGTCAGTAAGTTACAGTAGTGTTAGTACTGAGTAATAGATTGAACTTTTCAATGAAAAACACAAATGGTGAATCTCTTTCAAACAATTTGAATTACACACAACACACGTTAAACTAGTGTTTATTACTAAATAGTACTTATTACAATGTACAAAGTAAGGTTTTGTCATCAATGAATCCATAGAACAACAGGTAGTTTTAGGCACAATTATTTCCTTTATTCATATAACAAAACCATTCTTAGAAACATGCAGGTTTGTAGTTTGTACTGTCATTGTATACTAATATATTATGTTTTGAGGGAGTTCACATAACCCTTGCAGGATTTCAACAAAGCCAACGCAACTTGTAAAAAAATCTTACCAATCTTACAATTAGTTTCTTTGTTTGTACTACGAGAAGCCAGTGAAATTGTTCGTAAAAAGCGTGTTGTGCTGTGCCTGTGTCTTATTGTGTATCATATGTATTGTGGTGATCTATAGTGGTTGTCGTTGTCTCTATTGTCTATATAAATGTTACGATGGTGTGTAGATGCTCGCTGTTTACTTGTTCCACAACAAAAGGATGTTGTTGTGAGTTTCGAAATTAGAAAGGATTTTTTAGCATTTTATGGTAAATCAACTCCTTGTCTTCCTACCAGGTTTCCAGAGATAGATATCAGAATGATCAAGTTTGTTGCACGTTTTCTAATTAGAAATTTTGTTATAGAAAATCCGTTGTCATTATCAGGGAGCTTTTAAGAGATTTTAGGTAGAAAAATAATATATTATATGATAGATCATGATTTCATGTTTGTCATATTTATTATAACTTTTAGTAGTCTTGTTAGAAAACGTCGTCTTGTGTGTAGCGTGTTTATTTGTAGTTTTTTATGTGTAAACAAGGGAAGCAATTTAAAGTGAAAATATATACAACGAACTGAACTGCTTCAAAGAAATAAACTACCTTTCACTGTTACTGCCTGTAACAGTCAAAATTATGTTTATGCTCTAGTTATTGTGGATGTCGACTGCTATCTTCAATGTTTTATGTGTAATTTAGAGTAAATCAATATAAAACTAGAGTTATTCAGTATGGATAATTGTTTTCTACGAATGTATGAAAGGATTTTGACTGATCATCATGGTATGAGTATAAACGTGCTGTAAAATGTGTGCGTAGTATATAAACATAGATAGGTGTCTGTGAGTAAATGTTTGTCACGCTTCGTGTGATTTCATATACAGTCATGTCATGTGCTTTTAATGAAGTAGAGGAAATATAGAATTGATGTGATCATTATATTGTCACTTTGATGTCTTTTCGGATATAATGGTAAATGATAGTATAGTGAAAGGTCATTATTTCCATGTTGCAAAGAAATTCATGTACGTTTAAAGGTACTTGTCAAAAATGCGTTTCTGGGGATTAAACCTGGAATAAAATATCTACGTAGGTGTAGAGTGAGTTGATGAATCATTAACCAATACTACTGTTGGTGAAAAGGGCCATTAAATATGAACAGTTATAATGAGAACCATTCAAGCTGAAATCATAATATCTTGTTGTCTTGCTGCTGGTTATATATCGGTCCTGTCCAGAAGACCAAGCAACACAATACTATGACTTAATTTTAGTCACTCCCAAAAACCACATCTCTGACAAAAGCAATACATGTTCAACAAAGAAACATAACTATTTATTAATCATATAAAAATCAGTCACAAAGAGCATTCAGGATAATACATATTCTTTTATTCACACCTTTCCGTACCAGAAACAAAGAATTTTTTCATAAAAAGGATCTATATACACATTTCTTATGGTTATCACTATCACCCGTGTTAGGACCCGAGTAAATACAATTTTTCTCTAAATCAAGCATCCTTTTAAAAATATTTATGAAATTCAAAAACGTGGTACCTATTCAATGTGGAGATGTATTAAATATTAAGTTTCGATTTTCCATGTTTTGGGATTGTGAGTATCTTTGCAGGAAAGCCATGTCCCTGAATTTTTTTTCATAGAAAATGGTTAATGGTGAATAAAAAGTTAAACTTGCATACTACAATATATAAGTACAATGTATATTCGTAATTCATTAGTGATACTAGTATAATTTCTACAATCTCGTAATAAATATTTGTGCTATATATTTACTGTTTATAGATTATAGCATACACACATTACATTCAGCATTTTAGAGGTAACTTCATATCTATGTCTTATATTTGTACGTGTATTTCATCGTAACGTCTATACACAACTTCGTCTATATATATGTGTACATTATTGTGTGTAAACTTTTTTCTGGAGTGTACTATTTTTCTGTGGTATAAAAACTGAATAAAAAACTTAAAAAATTCACCCCAAAAAAATCTGTTTAAAAACTGACAAAAAAGAAGAATAAAAAAATACAAACTGTACTACTGTCTGAACAATGTATAACCGTGAGCAATATTCTCTGTGCTTCTATCTATGTCTATATACTGGATAGATACTATAAATATGATGAAACCATTTCATATTGAACTGTATTTAAATATCTGAGTGTATACTTTCCTTAAAAGTTATTATCAAAAGAATCATGTGTAATTTACGTGTATAAAGCGTAGTAAACTGTATACCAACTAATTAAAATGTTAATGTCAACGTAGTTGTTGTTGAAGCAGTAACATGTAAGGTGTATGTGTATAGGTGGAGTAGAAGTTTAATGTATGTGTAGCATTGGAAGTGTTTTTGTGTCAAGTCCTGGAACATGTTGGTAAAACTCAAAATGAGAAAACTAGCAATAATTTTTTTTTAAACTCTTCAGTGTAGTGATCCAAATTGAAAGTATATGATTTGGGCTTTGTTGAATAGACTTTGTTTTGAAGTTATTGTGGGCGAAGGCTAAATTGTCACTATTATTCGTTACTAGTCAATTGCATTGTTGGAAATATAGAGATACACTATTAATACTTTCCTAAAAGAAAGGCTGACTGTATAAATTACTGTGTCGCTTTTGTACCATACTTTCTCCTCATGTTTGCTTCCTTTATCTCTGTCTATATGTCTCTCAATGCCCCGTAACGGCTTGCGTCACTCCTGAAAGTAAGTGTTAAGCATAAGTATATGGCGTATACATATAAAGTGTGTTTTAGATGTTTGCGGATATTGAAAAAAATATATCTATTCCACGTTTTGTGATACACATATTATTATGATGGATCTCGTGTAAAGAATCTCGTTCATCGTTGCTAACTATTTTTGTTCAGAAGGATTATTGTTAGTCAGTCTGATGTTAACTGTCAACCATGCTTTCACTAAATATTACTTCTAAAGTATATGTGTGTAAATATACCAACTACATGTCCACCTATATTATTATCCTATAAAACCTAAACGTAAAAATCTGTGGTGTCTGTATATTCTTTACAGAAAAAAATTAGTGCAATAAAAGTGTGTAACAGTATATCTTGTTATTAATCGGCATTGTCAGCAAAATGTAAGTGTGAATATTATGCAGTGATTAGTATTCTGTGTTTAAGTTACAATCGTCTATATATATTGTTGTCTCCGTGTATGCATAGTCAGTAGTTTTCATGCAGATTCTCTGCAATAGTTCTGTATAGTGCATATTCTGCGTCTTCATTATCACTTGATTAGTTTGTTCAAGTGAACCTTACATGTGATGAAATTATTGATATTATACCTCATTAGTAGCGAGTATTGTTCGGAGAAAGCTGTGACTATATATACTATGCATGTTTCTTTGTATTTGTGAATCCATTCATCTCATCTGAAATAGTAAAGTAATACATACATCTGATCTGAAATATAGTGTTAATTACTTTTCAACGTTTTGTTCACTGTGTCACAAGAACTGCTCTGATGAAATATATATACCTGGAATTCTAATCTATACTGACTTATCATATTATATGTCAAGTTATAATAACATTCTTAATTGTGTGCGTAATTAATTTATAAAACAGCTTGCTAGTTGCTTGAGTGTCGGATGTTGTCATTTGAATAAACTACAAACTTTGTATATTAGAACTTGCTCGTCTCAAAGTGAATCTTTTGTAGCTACGTTGTGTTGAATAAGGATGCAGTAGTCGTTTTCTGTAGCCGAAATTAACGTTGTAAATGTGATGTGTTCGCAAGATGAGGAGCAGAGTGTAATAGATCTTCTTGTCCACAAATTTTAACTACTTAATTATTATATCTCTCTAGTCAGTCTAGAGTCTGTTTGTTCGTATTATCGTCAAGTTGAAAGTTTAACATTTATTATTATTATTGTCAACACAAGTTAGTGCAGACATAATTATACAAAAAGTACTTAATGTAAAAAAATACCAAATGTTTATGTGCTCCCGTGTAATACATACTTAAAACAGTAAAGTTATCATCATTATAAAATGTGTATGCACTTATTTGTCGTTAGTGCTTGTGTATTCAATATTATGATTATACGATGGTGTTAAACTGCTTAAATTCTAATAAAGTCATAACGTTGTGTACGTTCTTATTCGCAAACGATAAATCATTTTGCTGGCAATTTATTCGTCAACAGATGCTGCTCCGGCTGCTGATGCCGCTGTGAGCATGATTGATTCAAGCCCATCATTATCATTTTCAGAGCCATTTGTCTGCAGGATAACGCGTCAGAAGAGGATTTTCATATTTGATATTACTTGCTAAAAATGGTAACAAGCTGGAAGACTTCAATAGAACTCTATGCTTTCACTCCTAAATATCTATACTACTACATCCAAGCAAAATTGACAAGCGTCATACCTCCCCGTGTGGAAAGTAATTTTTTTCATTGCCCTCAGCCTCGTTTGACCCAAATCATAATAAATTACCACCACTCCTCCGCTTGAAACAAATCAAAACTCTTTTGCAACCCTCTGCCATACATCAGTTCCATCATTGTACCTACATTCAATTTCATTGAAAAAAAATCAAAATTTTCATATGACACCCTCATGAAAACTACTTTTTTGTGACAGAAATTCTATAACAGTAAAGAACAAGCTGCCACAAAAACTTTTTCTTTATGAATACAGCAACTCTGGCGGATGCTGACGGTGGACCTATTACCCAAACTGAAAGCCCGCAAGGAAACGAGAGAATTTGTACGTTAGAAAAGACATTAGGTCTACCATGTGACAAAATGGAATCTCATTTTTGTTATGCATGGAACAGACAAAAACAGGAGTGGGAGGAGGGATATGTTGTGCAAGCAGTAAACAGTAAAGTTTGGGAACGTGAAAAGAGAAAGTTCGATCTGGCGTAATGTTATACGTACGCTTAAATGTGTCATCATCTCGTGGCAAGCTGTGTTTTATGGATAAACTTGAGTAGTCCAAGTCACACACATACACATCCAGTTTTTGGAAGGGATACTACGGGTGCAACCTCGAAAATGCTCAGGTGATATTTCACTTTTTATATCTTTTCGTTTTGTAGGTGACTCCTAATGGGGTCGAGAATGGCTTCCTTAAATTGCCATTTATTCCGAAAAACTTTAACGAGAGCGATACGCCACGCTTCATATACGTCCCAATCTTAACTGAAATGCACATCGTATCATCATTTTCTGGGCTCTGCCACCATTCATGCTACAAATATATCTATGTTGCATATTACGCGGATTATTTTGGCTTTGGCTTTCGCCTCCAAAACTTTCACGATTGCTACTTCCAGTACGTGTATACACTCTCTCTTGATGTAAAAAGTAATGTGATGATGGTGCAGTATACAAAGCCGAATAAATAACAACCGCCACTACCACTACGGATTGCACTGAATACAATTTTTACGATTTATTGGAGTCTTGTGGGAGTCCATAAAGAGAGCATACAAACTGGTATCATCAACCGTGATATTTTATGTCGTTTGTATATAAAATATCTCTCATAGCTATGACTGGAGAAAAAAAATTCAGGAAATTTATCAAAATCACATTGTAAGCCAACAAACTCTTATATTACCCCGCTATATAGCATGCTAGCCATTATTCCGGCAAATATTAGGCAATTCATTACATAACATCTAGTTGCCAAATTATCAATGATTTAATGTTCCATTAGAAAAATCCTGGAAATTATTTGGCTAGATATATACACTTGCATTGGTTTGTGTATTTATAAGCTTAATTGGTGTATGTCTACCTTCGCATTCATTTAGTGCAACAATAAACAAATCCGAGGATAAAATCAAGAGACCACATACACATTACTCTAGAATGACTTTCACCACCAACTTCCAAATTCAAATGAGATTCATCTACCACAAAATTTCAAAGTTTAAAAATAGATGCTAATAAGCTCACAATGCCAAATAACTGAAACAATTCATACAAAAGTAGTTGGAATGCTCTTGGGAGAACATTTTAGCATTAGTACATTGTTCCGTTTCTTTTTCCTCAGTTTGATTTCATTATTTCTCAGCATGCCTCTGGCCCGGTAGGGAAATGGAAAGGGATCCGAATTACTTTTGAAACCCAGCAGTTGTTACCACTTGACTCTAATTGTTGTTAATTTTGTTAATTAAGAAAGTTAGACAAGTCCCATGGCCATGTAGCAAGTCGCGGGAATATAAGAAGAAAACGAGGATGTACAGTCTGCACAATATAAAAATAAAAACGTATAGAAGGGGAAAAGGGCTCACATAAAATATACAAACAAGCAAGTATAAAGCACACTAGACAAGAGAAAGTTTTTTCATCTCATCAAGAATCCCTGTACAGAAAGGCATACTGTGCATACATATGAGTTTTGCAAGTTTTGTTGTCTTTTTTCACTTGCGTTCCTTCATCGACTACTAGAGGGTAAAAAATTCTAATAGGAAGCAACCCTCCAACGCAGCACAGAACAGGCTTGGGCTTCTTTCACTTTTTCAAACTACTTATAAAACAGAAAAAATCGGTGATGGTGTACCCCTCCTTCCTTATCTGATGAAGAGTAGGAGAGTAAAAAAGATGTAAACTAGTCACCAGTAGTCTCCATATCCAGATTCTCATGCAAGCCTGACTTTAACTTCCAATGCAGCCTTCTTATATGTACAGGTTTATTATTCTATTCCGGAACAGGACTCCCACATAGATCTCATCCGTTGCTGCTGTTTTCCGTTCCCTATGATTTAACTCTTATAATCGTACCAACTACCACCACATAATTTTTATACGAACACAATTTCTTTTCTCCATAGTCGACGTGCTATATAAAACAATGATATTTGTCCTCAAGTATAAAGAACCTATATGTAGAAATAGTATTATATCTGTGGTAGTAATGCAGTAGCAACTTTTGCTTGTTTTCCTAACTAACGTTTTTTATTTCATGTAATAAGCAAGCATCCGATTTAATATATCATCGCAAACGTCCTTCCTCCGAGTCTCCTGTTGTCTCCCAAAGAAAAAACCTTGACTCTATGTGTATGCGTGTACTATATAAAAATGCTTATGTAAGAGTACTTATTCTATCCGTATATGTTGTTACACTCAGCATTGTTTTATGGTTGACTACTGCTACAGCCAACAACTACATGGCCTATGGAAGTGCAATGCCTGGAATAATGATTGCGAATACCTTCCAGTTTCAGACTCCCAACTTAACAACAACAAGAAGAAGAGGGAAAGAAGCGAAAAGTATCTAAACAGCAAACAGCTAAAAGTATCCTGTAAGTTTGGTAAGTAGAAAAACAACGCAGGGGACAATGAAAAGTTTGTGGAGGAGGAGAACACACAGGACGTGAAATAATATGGAAGGGAAAAATCTCTCTCATAATTCACCGCACATACATAAATGCAGAAGTTGAGACGCACAGAGAGAAAGTAAGTAGTTGCTGTTACACACAGAGAAAGAAACAACAGGGCTTACAGTAGTACCGTAAAGCAGCAAAAGAATAGATGATGATGATACCGCCACCAATGACACAACCAAAAAAGGGACAAAAATTGTAGTGAAGTGGGCCAAAAGTTTTTACTCTGCGTTTGTTATTTGGATTTGGTATACGGGGAGACAGTGGAGTTTTGTGTGGTGAAAGCCAGGCCAGCGAAAGTGTGGAAAGACTTAGGAATTAGAAATTATTATTTCCAACGATTTCTGGCCTATAACTCGTTCTACCAACCAGACTACACACATTGTTTCGTATTATTACTTTTATACTTTTTTGTTGGAGAAACATGGCTGTTCTATTTTGAGAATTTCGGGTAGAGAAAAGGACAAGGAATTTTTTGGGGGTTGATACATTTTTGTTCTCAGTGTCCTTTCGTATAACTTTGGAATTGCTGTTACGTCCCATTTTGGTTTTTGCACACACACGGATCCCCCATGGAGTGACTCTATCTATCCATTCTACTTTTTTTGCATTATCTTATTAAAAGGATTTTTCAGGGCTTGGGATCCTCTTATAACTTATGAACACGTCCTTCCGTAGCCTGTATCGTCACCGTTCACCATTCTTTTCTGAACCAACTTTCATAATATGCTGAAACCAACGAGCATTATAATCCCAACTATACTAACAACAGCACAACGTGCGCATAGGAAACTAATATTGCTTTGTGCTGGCATCACCGCCGGCTACAATCAAATCTTGTTTCTAATCAGAGGATTGTGGCAACAAGGTACATACCCCGGTATTTCAACTTGCTACATTCAATATAGTGTAATCTGGCTGGAATGATCATCTTCATTGCAAAAAAAATCAGATTCAATTTTCGACAACCTGAGAAAAAATTCATGATGATAGTTTCATGCTACTAGTCTATATTATTGGAGGAAAGCCAGAAAACCCGACGTTCACCCTACCAAAAATTCAATATGAGGATAACGTCTTAGTGTCATTGACAAAAAAGGTAAAGTAAGCATTGTTGTCGTTCCATTCAGCATCAGCGATTTTTAACTTGACCCATGCCGATAATAACGGGGCAATAGAGATGATGATGAGTTTTCAAGTCATTTCCTCATGTAGACTGATATAGATAGTTGTGCATATGCTCAAGACGAAAAGAGAAAAATGGATGTGTAGGTTAGTTAAGTTTGATAGAAAGATACATCCATTCTGTGCACTCTTTAAGCCTTATAATCCTTGAATAAAATAACCTTTTCATAGTACTTGTGAAAGTATGCTGGACAATATAATGAAATATTCTAGAAGAAAATATTTGTTTGATTCAGCAAAATCATATTATCTACCCATCCTCCGAAAAAGGACAACTAACTGAATATTAAACACTGTATACCGACGGCAAACTCCTCTAAAAGTAGTTTTTTTTTACCTTTTCCCATAAACTTTTCCCCTTTTCAATCGAAACGATGAGTTTGAAATTGCCTCATGATTTTAATATTATTTTTTCCGTAATCCAGCAGAGTAGTTTAACAAACAGCAACACATGCGCTTACAAAATTTTGATTTTAGTAAAAGTATTATCATGCCGAAACTCTGGAGCAAATAAACTTAGGTTTTTTTCTACTGTTGTAAACAAGACTTGATTGGTGTGTGTGTATGCTTGTCATTGAAAATTGTTCTGGAAAGACGATATTATGGAACACATAAAAAACTTGTTCATAATCTTGGAACCTAGCTTTCTTTTCTTGCTCAAGCATATCTCATCTAATAAAAAAGAACGGTATTATCATCCTCATCGACAACAACAACAACACAACCAACGCGTCTGTCTTCCTCAACAAGCACAGTTTATTCAACCAACATGCTTGCTCGTACACTTTTTTCTTTGTACTTTTTCAATATCCCTGAGGAATTCCTTGAAAACTCTGTTTTTTCTCCACGAAACCTTCTTTTTTATCCGGCTGCTTCTCCTCTTACTATTCAGCTATTCTGTTCCGGCTTTATACTTTTTTTATCCAGAGACACACCACCACCAGATCCATACCCACCCCTTCGTTTTCCGTATCTACACACATGTATGCACTTTCTCTACTGTTTACACTTTCACCATTAGGAAAAAACTTGAAGTGGCGAAAGTCACAAAAATATATAGCTTGCTTACAGGATAATGTATCTAGACTACTCATTCATTCATTCACGTTGCTCTTCTTCAGCATGATCAAGTAAAGAAGCAGAGGAGACGGAATAAAAAAGGAGAAAAAAGAGTGAAGTGAGGGGTTTGAAACGTTCGTAATTCGGAAGGCATGCCAGCAGTGAAAATTATGTAGTCATTACATGACCCGGGCGGAAGGCGAAAAAGATCAAACGAGAAAGGAAATGGGACGGTGGTGGTGGGATATACTACGTGTTTTTCTGAGTACGTATACCAAATACACACATTGTGCTATCGTACGAAAAAAAAGTTATGCATTCACATATTTTTTTTTTGCTGTGTTGATTCTCCTTTGTACGGCCAGTTGTAGCATTGGCAAGTGAAAATATCGTCATCATCAGGGACGATAGAGAAAAAAACCTGGTAGCAAATAAAGGCAAGAAAAATACCTGCAAGTGAAGGATGTAACCGGAATTTTGAATCACCCTACATAATAGGCGTATAGAGAGAGCAGAGAGCACAGCACATGTATATATATTTAATATAAGCTTTCTTGCTGGATTTCACTTATATGTGTTACCACCGCATGCACATTTTCCAATCCCCATCAGAAAACGAAGATATTTTTTCCCTGACACACTGTAATCTACAAAAACGGCAAGCAAATGAAAACGAGCAGTAAGTGGAATAACTACACGCTGCAGAAACTTACTGTAACAATTCCGCGTAAATATAGAGCGACAAGAACAGCCTCTTTAATACAGGACGCCACCGCCACCAACAACGATCTTTTGCCAGCTATCAAATAGCATTCATAAATGTGTCTAAAGCTAGAAAACGTCCTTATACCGTAGAGAACTCACTGTATTTTACTTTGGATGGGGAATAGTTGCAGATGAACAAACGATAACAATTCAACTATATTGAAAGCTCAGTGGCTTAGAAAAAGAATGCTTTCGATTTTCGATCCATGTCTGCCTACGATCTACTTGGAGAAAGTGTGTAGGGACATTTGTACTATCATAATGTAGTATTTTTAATGTCCCGTTACAGCAAGAAGTTGAATACGAACAGCTCAGCTAAAACATTTATATCAGAATATTATCTAATATTGCTGAACATAGTGAAATAGAATGTGAAAGTGCACATTGTGCTCTCAAGTTTTCGATCAACAAGACTAGCAGCAGTAGTTGTAGAAAAGACGAAAGTAAAAATAGGACCATGAAAAAAGAACATTAATGCGCATTTAGTGTGTATAATGCTCAATTGAAAGGGAAGGAAAGGAAATAAGAAAATCGTTATTTGTGTAAAAATTCCAGAAACAATGCACTTAAGGGATCTTCGCTAGTCAATTGTGAATTTGGATCTTTTGTTTGTGCAAAGAAGCGTATTATAACTCGTTTTTGTTATTTTTTTTGTAGCTCCAACATTTTCTCGCTCTTTGGCCAACCGCGAATGAGCACCAACCAAAACATCAACCACACACATACATCACTTGGCTGGTTTATATGTATCTCTGTTTGTTGTACTGTGCTTCTGGCTGCAAAATGGCCAGACAACTGCAGACGTTATGTGCTTCATTTTGTTCTCCTTACAGTCGGATTCTCCGATTGTTAAAATATATATAATATACCCTATAGAAGGGCAAAACTTTGAAAATCTTATAGTAACAGTATGCAAAGGTAGCAAAACATATTATAGTTGATGTAATGTACATATATTCTTTCGTTTTGTATCTCTTTATGTCAATGATTATTTGAAACTCATAAAGTTTGAGACGTCTAATATGAAGAATAAATGTTTCCTTATGTACTTATAGGTACACAACGACACATCTGGCAACACTATAGAGTGTTTTGTGCGATATAAAGGAAACCTAATGGTTTTTTGGTAATATTTTCCATGCACCCTTGCTTTTCCTCCTTCTCTAATGTAGATTGTATGATGATGATGCGAGGAAGAGTGAGAAAGGAAAAAAGTAAAACTTTTTTATTTCATTTTTCTTGGCCACCGGCATGACTTTCTTTTCGCTTTCACTCATTCCACTTGAGTTTTTCACATTAAGGAGAAAAAATCATTTCTTTTGCTCTGCTTTCAGGAACAATTAGGGCCTAATGTATAAACAGAGAAATGGCTTAGAGAAAGCAGTATACTTTTTTATTATTCATCTCATTGCATCCTACTTTAGCAGGCATCTTTCGTTTTAAGACACGCTGTTGTTGTCCGCGTCTTGTTTCTCTGGATTTTTCGCTTTACAAAGAAACTTTCTCCGGGCGGCTACCACTACTCGTCCGATGTTGACATCCCATAAAAAAGTCCCCTTTCTGGTACACTGTTCATCCATAATCTTCTGTCTTTTCCTAATCTGTACAGCCATCAGCAAACTGATCTTGCCTACTCACAGTTGGCGATGGCGATAGTGCTTACAGCACAACACCACTCAAAACATCATTTCTTAAGTGTAAGTCAAAGTGAAAGCGGGAGATATTTCTCGCTAAGCCGCCATTATTGCTGCACACTACAGCATATAAACAATTCGATATGAGGACCTAAATTACCATCCTTGTCTTCATTCTCCAATATCCCTTTTTGCTGCCAGCCGTGCATGAAACGGAGCGAACAAGCTAAAATAGAACTGTGTGATGGCGATTATTGATTATGTTGATGACAGTAATGATGATGGTGATAGCCACATTGGCATTGCACATTGAATCACGGAGGGTAAAGTTATTTTGCGATAGTAATAAAAGCTTGTAATGATGATTATCGGCGTATATAATAAATACACATAAAGATATAGAAACACGAGCCAAAGCCAACTCTGAAGAGAAAGGACATAAGTCTTCAAAGAAATCTCCAGCTTTATATATACTTTGTCGTTGTGTTCTAAAGGAGAAAGTGGATTTTATCACAAAAACAATAAAAAGGAAGAGGAAAGATACCATGAGTGACCCAAGAATAGCCAAGTACTAAGGAGTTTAAGAAAAAGTTTCGATTTTTGTCAATGTTAAATGAAATGTGATTGTACTAAGTTATGAATTACAAGGAATAACTACAAGGATAACTTAAAAGTTTTTATGAAGTAAAAAGCAAAGCAATATAAAGCAGTAGCATTACTTCATTTGCTTGGTAAGTAGAAATGTGTAATTTCTATTTTGTTTCATTATTTCTTGGGGTTATCTTATTCACGTTCTTATAATATTAATTCAAGAATTTGTCAAGAATGTGCACTCATGTGGTATTTTTTAACGAAGAGCCAATAATAACCCAGTCATATATATATCTACTTTAATGCGCTTCATTGCTTGCCGCTTGAATTGCTAGGACTGTGTCCTGATAAAAGCTAGAAAGTTGGCTACACAATACAAACCATTCCTCCTGGAAAGTGCTCAAGTACGTGCACTAATTCTATCTGCTTCTCCAGAAAAAATGCACCGCTTTTGCTTAAGGCTAAATGTTGATAAGTGTTTATCCAACATTGTTATTCTACTCTCTGAATTACCTTTACACAATGTGTTGTGTTTGCTGTTCATATTATGTATCTCTTTTACAAAACAACAAAGAAGCAATGAACAGTACTCATACTGGACCAACACAACCCGCAAAAGGAATTGAGAATGAAGTAAATGTTGTACGGCTAAGAAAAGGAAGTTATTTTTTCTTCCCGTTTTCATCCAGAATCCGGACAAACACGGACTCCATAAGGACACACGAATATTCTACGCCTTCTTCCTTCAGGATTAGAAAAGGAAAGTAAAAATACGGATCAGCAACACAGGAGTGACTAAAATCGGAAAAAGTAGAATAAAACTGATCGTATTGCTGATCACGTCAATTTCCAATTACACTCAATTACGGGTTGGCTCGGTGCACATCATTCGTTCATGGAGCGCAAACACGTCGTCGTCCCTCGTCCCACCATCTTGCCTTTTCCTAACCGGATATACAACGTGAACCAAACCTTGCAATGCTATTTTGTTCGTTTCGTCTTCTGAGTTCTTCTTCGCCAAAAGGAATAATGAGATCTACAGAAGGTCATATACATGTGACTAAGGGAAAGGCAAAGGGAAGAAGTTGGAAACCTATATCCCTGTTCTTTAAGTTGATTTTGGTAGATTGGTTCTGTGGTCCAAATAAACTAGGATACATAACAAGCAACTATTTCAAAGCGTGAAGTAGATATACGGGTATACCAAACCAAACTTGAATGAGATTGAAATCCAAAGACAGAAAGGAAATGAAGGTCTGATTGGTAATTCGAAATTATCTGTACAGACAAGAGAAGATAAAAGCTTTCTGCGTTGTTTAAAACTATACAGAACCAGTGATTACCAACAATGAGTCATATAACTTATTTAAGCACATTTTGTCATTGTTATTCTCTCTTTCCCCCATTATCATAACTCCCCGTGGTAAGAAAATGTCATTTTTTGTACTAATCATCTTCTTATTATATAACTTTCACTACAAGGCAATAGTCTTTTATTAGGCCACCCAATACCATCATGGCCGACAGCAACTTTCTCAAGTAACAAATTCCCAAGAAATCATACAATATATGCACCACATAAGAAGATCATCAGTGTTTTCTTGTATCATTTTTGTAGTTGTATCATGCCTGAAAGGAGCTGGTTCAGAAACTTCCAGTAACAGTAGCAGGCTTGAACAAACTTGCGATTGAGATAGTATCGTCGTCGATTGCAAAGAAAGTGTTCTTGAAGTGAGAACCGTCCGAAAAAAGCCTAAATAATGGAAATAGGGAACAAGAAAAATGGAAAAGGATGGAGAATGCGAAGAAGAAAATCAGGGAAATGTGGTGCAAAAAAGGAGATACGGGGATACTTTTCTCTTGATGCTGAACGTTTATGCGATCTTTATATATAATATGTTTATATAATATTAGTATTACGCACAAAGTAGTTAGTTAATAAAGCAGTTTTGAGTTTTAGTTGTGTGTCTCTGTGTGTAGGTGTACTTGGCAGTTGGCGGATGAAGGGGAAAAATTCTGTGAAGTCGAGCAAGAGATTTGTACGTAAGCCGTGGCTCACGTCACCCTCAAACTTTACACAGAATCCTTCATAAGAATACAGACTAGATATATGTGATTAACTATTAGGAAATATACCATAGAGAGAGAGAGAGTCCATGTTACATATTACATATCACGTATTTCGTTTCTCCATTCTTTGAACTCTTTTATTCCATTGAATAGGCCTTCCTTCAAGGTTTACAAAATGTTATTGTTGCGCTATTGTGCATCAGATAGATGCATATAAAAATGGTTATGCGATATAATCCAGTTGTTAGAGAAAGTGAAAGAAGAATGGAAACAAACGGAAAGTGAAAAGAAACAAAGAGAATAAAAAAGAAAAGAAAACGGACGGGGAGAAGAATGAAAAGGGCATGATGTTACGAGACAACGATGCATGGCGATGTTGATGACGATACTACTGTCCAACTGCCGCGTTGTGCCTTACGGTGCCGGACATGAGAGTATCATCGTCGTATTATCATGACATGGCCCTTTTTTGCGTAATTTCGGGTATCACAAAAATCAGTCGCTTTTCCAGGAGTATCTTGTATGAAATGAAATACTATTTGGTTAGGCACACTGAAAAAAAGACTTGGCAGATATATAAGCACCAGCTCTAACACGACATCCTGCTGCAAAATTGATTTCGTATCAACGAAAGCGAAATTTCCGAACAAAAAATTGTCACATGGGCCACCCTTTTAACGGGTGAAAAAATCCGTCAGGAAGAACACGAAAACTCTGACATGCTCCGTTAACGTGTGACGTACCTAAAGATACATGTACACTTTTTATACTTTATTTAATTTTAGATATTTTTTCGTTCTAGGTTCGTGTAAATTTTTAGCACAGTTTTGGTGTACTACATGCATATTCTGATAGTGTTACAGTTTTTAGGCACAGGAGCAACTCCAGGAAAGGTTTAACCTTGCGTAAAGAAACTTTTCATTTTTTGTCTTCATCTTTACCACTTTCCCCATTCAGTCTTCATGTACGTCTCCTTTCTTTTCCTGTTCATTCTTTTGATTCTTTCCCCACTTGTTTCTTTTTTGTTTTGTGACACACCAACGCACTTGCTTGCACACAAAACAAAATTATAGACAATGTTTTCATCATAACTTGCAAGAAAGATACATATCCATTACTATTCGGCCTACCACACACGCCACACAGTACAGTACTTTCTTTTGTGTGTGTGTACACTTTCATCCTACTACTTTCTTTTACAGATTTACTCTTTTGTGGTAACCCTTAAAACCTACAGAATTACTGGTGCTTACTTTAAAAAAAAAGTTACTGATACATTTTTCTCTTAACTTTCTCTAAAAAAAGCTTTCTCTTTTCCCAAATGTTGTTGTTGCCACTTTTGCTTGGTGTTTCGCCTGTCTAGCTTTGATTCTGACGCGGGCTACATTAGATTATTATATCTATCCATATCCTTCACTTGTCTTCTGCTTTCTTCTGTCCTGATCCTGAAAAAAAACTCAAGTTCCTTTATCTGTTCCCGTCTTTTCCTACTTTCCCCTTGTTCTTCCTCCTTCTGCCAAAATTTTTTCTATATAAATATACGACACACACACACACACAATCGCACTGCTTTAAACCAAAACTAAGTGTAAGAAGTAAGTAGAGAAAGTACACAGAGAAAATGAAATGGAATGAGAAGGAAACACTAGTCTCTCGTAACAAGTAACAAAAACGAACAACTTTACTCTTCTTTTCTTTCTCTACTTTCTCCCTTCTTATTTTTGGCCCAAGTGTTTGTCTGTGTGGATGTCTTTAAGTTGTTCCTTGTCTTACAAACTGTCAGATTCTTGTGAAGGCGGAGATGAAGAGGAAAAAGCAGAGAGGAACACAGGAAGAAACATGCTTTCTCCGTCAGAAATACTAAGTGAACTTGTGCAACTATCTATATATACATTCATGTTATATAACACATAAAAATGCATGTTGATGACTATTTTTATGTATTATTTTGCTAATGTTTTATTATAATATTTTATATGACGATGTAGGATATTTAGCAAAGGACAAAGTAAACCAGAAAATAAAAAATAAATGCTGCTACAAGAACAACAAGAACAAGGACATAATATGCTTTTCGTTTTCTTGAACTTACAAGCAAAAAAGTGTATATTCCTCGGGGATTCTTTCTGTCTTTCTTTCTCTGTACTTTCACTCCTCGGCAGCTTTCACTTGTAAAAAACTTCTGATGCGATATATTTTTTGGGGAACAACTAACAATCATCAAAGTGTAAGATAAACCTCTTGTGAGTGTGAGACATCAGCAGCAGGGAAACATCACTCTCGTTTCTGGGAAGAAAGTGAAAGGAGTTTGGTGGAGGCGTTAAATGATTTTATTTTCTTTATGCCAGACCGATAGAGTTGGAAGAAGTTGGATTGGACCTGAAGTATTATGCTAAATGAATGAGTAGAAGGCCATTTTAAGAATGGAAAAATTTATATGCTTTAAACATGCTTGAATTGTAGAAGAAGATGTTGGCGTCAATGTTCAGTTTTATGCAGGAGTCGGTTCATTTTTCACTGCTTCATTATCATTATCGCATTAAATTTTGTTGTATTGTTTGAAGATTTGAAAATGTGGGCACCACCAGTGCCTCCCACTAAAAGCACAAGTTCGGAGGGCCCTCCAGACCCCGGGACCGCCCCGACTTGTTCCTCTGTTCAAAACCCAGTTTCCACTTCTACTAGAACCAATTTTGCGAGCACGTCGTTGGGGGACACGGACACCACTTCCGGGAGAAATGCTTGGGAGGGGACTGCAGCAGCTTCATCAGCAGGAGCAGCGCCTGTAACACCGGTGTCAGGACCACCAAGGACACGTAGGTGGATGACTGGATCCTCATCTGTGGTGACCGGAGCGACTACACCACGGACGATGGCCAGCACTCCTAGTAGTAGATCTGTGGGAGGGATTGAACCTCAGGACAGGAGTACAATTGTTGGTAAGGCTGAATTGCAAATCATTTGGAAGCCTTCATTGTTATTGGTCTGTTTCACCGAAAATTTTCATTGCTTCATAATCATTAACGATAATAATGCAATGGTGAACCAGACCCCTGATGAAATATTTTTGCTTAACAGCTCTAGTGGAAGGCAGGGGACTTGCTCGAGGGGAAATTGGAATGGCGTGTATGAAGATTGGACATCCGAGTATGATCTTATGTCAATTTAATGACACTCAGAGCTACATGCGAGTCATTGCTAAAATAAACGTTTTTCGGCCTTTTGAGGTGACCAATGTTCAAGTTACAGCTCTTTGTTAAGTGTGTCAAGAAAATTATTAATGCCCATGCATGATGAATTGTTATAGGTGTTAATGAGTGCGACTTCATGTGATGCGAGCAACCCCAGTCAGTTATACAAGCAATTGGCCAAGGAAATTTCAAACATGAAAGTAGTGCCGATTCAAAGAAGGATATTTAACGAGGCTAAAGGCTTGCAAAAGCTGAACTCCCTGGTTGCAGAAAATTACGCCCCCGTGATTCACACATTAACGAACAAGTATTATTGTCTAGCAGCTAGTCACGCACTGTTTAAGTACATGGAGGTGTCGCATTCGATAATGTTCTCAGCGAGAACATTGAAAGTAGAGTTTCAGGGCAGCGACCAAACTTGCATGATAGGTACGTAGTCTAAAAATTGAACAATAATAGGCATAATATCCTTTTGTGGAATGAGATGTGTAATATTATAATTAATAATAACTTTGCCTTTTAGATCACGTAACTGCTCAGCATCTGGAATTGTTGCAAAATAATCAATTGCCAGGTTCCAACAACTCTCTCCTTGGTATTCTGAATACCTGCAAAACGCCTCATGGTTCTAGATTACTTAGAATGAGTATTTTGCAACCTTCTTGTGACGCCACTATGATTACCTCCCGCTTTGATTGTATTGATGAGCTAATAAATAATCGGCAAATGTTATATGACCTTCAGGTAGGAAGTGTAAATGTCTTAAGTCTAGTGCAAATTGATTAAATGTTAGATAAGTTAATTATGTTAGTTTGGTATAAAAGCACATATTTATTTGCACTTGCAGGACATTTTGGGAAGACTTCCAATGGATATAGAACATGTAATAGGCTCTCTGGTACAAATCCCTAAAGTAGACAACTCAAGAGTTACGGAACAACGAATAAATAATGTGATTGCGCTAAAACAAATTTTGGAAATCGTACCCAATTTGATTACGTTATTGGAAAACTCTGAAAATGACTACTTCCAACGAGTTAAAGCCGTAAGTTCAACCTTTTTGTCGGAGAAAGTTCCCCTTGATTCATTTATGCATGAGAAAGATCCCTTTTTCCACAGGATCTCAACTTACCCCAATTTGGCAGCATGTTGGAGAATATAAAACGCACCATCCAAGATGAAGCTCAATTCCAGAAAGGTTCCATGAACATGAAACGACAACGCTGTTTTGCCGTGAAACCGGATATCAATCCAATCTTAGATATAGCAAGGCAGGCGTATTGTGAACTTATAGATGACATTAACAGTAAGTACCTACATATATCGTATCCTTCTTGATTGACGTAAAGCTCCAACGTGTGATATAATTTTATAACCGTCTATACATACCATTGATAGAATATATCTTTCAATTGAGTGAAGAAGAAGGCATGTCCTTTCGGCTTGGAACTAACAATCAAAGAGGATTTTTTGTTCAATTGTTTCTTACAAACCGTTCTGATGAAGTTCCACCATTACCCCCTCAGTTTTTACAGGTAAGTAACTGATATATTAATATTTCTAACACTAACTTTGATGACTGTTGTGATACACTAAATTGAAATCATTTCTAATATTATTATTAGGTCCGAAAACGGGGAAATGTAGTAACATTTACTACGGAAGCATTAATTTCTATAGATCATCGCGCTCAGGAAATACTTAAAGAGGTTGAAAACCTCAGTAACATGTAAGGATCATTATTTTCAACCTACAAAATAGTTTACTTTGTAAAGAGATTAATACAATAGCCATTTTTTAAATTTAAAACCTTCAGTATCATTTCGGAACTGGTCACGCTGATCCGCAATGACATTGGAATTCTTTATAAAGTCAGCGAAGCCATAGGAAATTTGGACTTGATAAACGCATTAGCAAATTACGCGCTTATAACTCCAAGATGTGCTAGGCCGGACTTTTTACCAGACACCACTTCCATTAAAATGGGCCGACACCCAATCCTGGATTCTATTTCTGCGGATCCAAGTGTGCCAAACAACACTGTATGTTCTTTATTGTATTACGTACTAATTTTAGCAGTGGATGTTTTCGGTGGTAAGTTCATTTTCATTGAAAATTTCAGTTTCTATCGGACTATGCAAACTTTATGGTTATTACTGGACCAAATATGAGTGGAAAGACAACTTATATAAAACACGTAGCTACCTTACAAGTAATGGCACAGGTAAAAATCAAGGTGTTTTAGTTTCAAGGTTGTGTTTAGAAGTGAAAGTTTGCAAATTCAATGAAGGCCATATTTGATATTGTCTAACACTTTATTATATTACGTTCTTTCAGCTGGGTTCGTTTGTTCCAGCAGATGCTGCTTCGTTTCGGATAGCGAGCAATATTATGTCTAGAATTGGAACAGGAGACAACATTGAAGAAAACAGTTCATCATTTGCTTTAGAGGTTTGTTATCCAATGATCCAGTGACAGCAATGGTTATAAAATTATGCGAATTCCTTAAAAGTAATCATAAAAATAACAATGATTTTTGATACGTTTGCAGATGACTGAAATGACCTATATTCTACAAAATGTATGCGACGATTCGTTGATCATTATTGATGAACTAGGCAGGGCAACATCCGTTGAAGAAGGCGCAGCCATGTCATGGGCTATTGCTGAAGAATTACTGAAGAAGAAGGCGTTTGTCTTATTTGCAACTCACCACATGCTATTGACAAAACTGGAGTCTCAGTACATCAACGCTTTGAAGTAAATATTATATAAGGATTGCTCAATGCATACAAATTCTTTATGATGATGGCTATATTTCCTTATTGCATCAATCTTTTTTGTCTTTTCTTAAGCTTTACAATGGAAACTCAAGAATGGGAGGATGGAAATGTTGATGCCGAAGAAAGTACAGTAGCGCTACCCTCAAGTAAGCTAGAATATACGCACGTCATTAAGCGAGGAGTTACCGACGTGGAGTACTACGGCTTGAAACTTGCCATGAATACGTGCTATCCTTCACACATCATTGAAAATGCCATTTCCATGTCGAGAAATATAATGAATCAAAGAGGGGTATTGTGATACATTTAAAATATCTTCAAATAATTTCTTAGCTTTATGAATTTTAACCTTTTACAAAAATTTATTTGCAGATGGATAACAACACCGAGCAAGCAGGTGAGACAGACGTAAGGCGAAACAAAATTCTGTTGGCATCTCATCTCTTATTAGCCGCAGACGCTCTGGAAGTCGATGCGGACAATGCAAGTCCTGAAGAGGTAGAAAAAGTACGCCAGTACTTGGAAATGCTACAAGACGAATTCAAGGCTACCAATGGAGAATTCTTGGTGACTTCGCTAGATAGGGAAGGTACTAGTGTTAACAACAATGTTAGTGTGAATGATGGTTCTAGTGAGGATGGAAATCCAAACAATGATGCAATGAACGGTAGTGGTGTTGGATTGGCAAGCCAGACCAACAGTAATAATGGTAATAACGACGACCATGCTGATGCTAATTCTTAAAAGAATTAGGTATGTAACATTCAATGTATTATACAGGTTTAAGTTGGGTGGATTAAACACTGAAACGAAGACTTGATACTTTTAATTTAATTTAATAATGTTAAATAGGTTTACTAGAAACATTGTTAAAAGACAACTTTGGCATTTTCACTAATGTATTTACAGATATCGTTTGTATATATTAAATTATATATATGATTTATACTAAAGAATTTTCGCGTCTATAAGTTTCCCTTTTTATTATGACATTGTTATTGACAGTTGCTTTTATTAGATGGGAGCTGGTTCGCTTTTTCCTTTAGAATCTGAATCTGATTTGCTTTCACTAGACTCTTTTGACTGGTTCCATCCTTTGAGTCCTTCGGGAAGCTCAGTGTTCTCCTCAAAAGATCCCGTTCCCTCAACAAACTCCTCGTAAGTGGATTTTTCTGGGAACGGTCGTCTTCCTAGCAATTCAATCATGTCGTCTCTACTTAGGATCTCCTGTTTCAGCAACCGCTCTGCAACCTGCATGACAGGGAAGAAAGAAAAAAGTTCTATCAACACGAGTTATAGCATCATATCTCGACAACTTTGCCTGGCATTCTATTTATATTGAGATTTCCCTCCCTACTATGTCTCATTTCCATCATCTTAACAACTTCAATATACAAGCTGTCTGTCAAATATCAAATCATTGACTCGTATTCTCGTGATTCAATTGTCACAGTTTCAATAATATTAAACCACGAATACTAAGTCAAGATTCTTGCTGTGACAGCAGGAAATCTCTGTCTACTTCTAGTAGCGTTATATCCATAGATTAACAACCAACAGCATATTTTTTTAAAAATACAAGCTAGCTAAGCAAGCTAACGCCACAAGCAAATGCGTATATATGTATCACAAATACATTAAAACTACGTAATTAAGAATTAAAATCAACCAAACTTTACCTTTTCAACATTTTCTTTGTGCTCTGTCAGAAGTTTTAGCGTCCTATCGTAAGCGGATGAGATCATTGTACGAACTTCAGAATCAATCATTTGCGCAGTTTCTTCGGAGTATGGTTTGTCTAGTACTACTTCTCCGGGCTGTGGCATATCAAAACTTACGTTTCCGACTTTCTCGTTCATACCATAATGTACAATCTACAATCGCCAGGACAGACAACCATTCGATTATCAAACAACAAGCTCATTTACTAATTGAATGCTTACACGATAAAGAGCAAACTGCTTCTTACCTGTGCATATGCGCTTTGTGTCACCTTCTTTAAATCATCTTGAGCCCCTGTTGTAATTTTACCAAAGAAAATTTGTTCTGAAACTCTACCTCCGAGTGTCATACACATTCTATCAAAAAGCTGCTCCTTTGTATAAAGGTATTGTTCTTTAGGCAGGTATTGCGCATATCCTAATCCCTTTCCACGTGGAATAATTGAAACCTGAAATTTCGGACGTAATATTAATTCAACAAATTATAAACCTTATTGTAATATAAAGATCCCGGAAAAATGAATAAAGATTATTACTTTTAGCAAAGGATCCGCATGCTCCAAAAACCATCCAGCTACTGCATGCCCAGCTTCATGATAAGCCACCGTCTTTTTCTCGTCAGGTTGGAGGACATTGGTTTTCTTTTCCATACCAGCAACCACTCTTTCAATGGCTTGTTCAAAATGTTTCAACACAATGCTGGTATTTAGGTCTCTTGCTGCGATAAGTGCAGCCTCATTACAAACATTTGCTATGTCAGCACCTAAAAATTAGAAGGAATTCATGAATTTAACATGATATATTATTCTACTTTATATATTGTTGATTAAAAACTATGCACGTATGTTAGCTCATTACGTACCAGTAAATCCTGGGGTTAACGCAGCCATTTTTCTCGCCAAATCTTCTTTTTTCAAGTCTGTTTTCAGAGACTTTAAATGCACTTTAAAAATACTGGCCCTTCCTTTGATATCCGGAGCAGGAACAAATATTTGACGATCAAAACGACCAGGACGTAATAATGCACCATCTAAAATGTCAATTCTGTTGGTTGCAGCTAACACTACTACGTTCGTAGTCGTATTAAAACCTGTAAGTATATAAAAATGTATTGTCACATAAACTTGTTTGCTTTATGCACAAGTACAATTGACAATGCTTCAATTTTACTACTACTAAGAGAGACAACAGGTAGAAACGATGTCAAGAAGAAACTGAACTTCTGATCAAAATCTGATCAGTAGCACCTAAAGTGTCACAGTCACTGACAGGGAGGATACGCCAGACGCTCACAATTAGCTCAAACTTTGGCCTTTCCAGCTTGATATTTAATCTTCTTGTATTACTCTATGCTTTCTGCGTCAGTATAATATATAATATTAAGTATTACCATCCATTTCGACTAGCAACTGATTTAGTGTATTTTCTTGTTCTGAATGGCCACCGAAACTTCTGCCTCCACGCTTTCTTCCAACCGCATCTATTTCATCGATGAATAGGATGCATGGAGCATGCTTCCTAGCCATTGTGAACATATCTCGAACCTAAAAAACAGCAATAATACGAATCTTGATTCTAGACAACAAATTAACAATATACTTAACTAATTGAGAAAGTAAACTTACCCTAGATGGACCAACACCAACAAACATTTCCAGAAATTCGGAACCGGAAACAGTGATAAAAGGTACGTTTGCTTCTCCTGCAGTGGCTTTCGCCAGAAGAGTTTTGCCTGTACCAGGTGGGCCTGCATGAACAAAGTGAACACAACCAGAAGAAATGAGAATTGTTAATAATAAGTTTTCCATTATAACTTTTGTAGGAGTTCATACCTGTAAGAATAGCTCCCTTAGGAATTTTTGCACCTAGTTCTTGATATTGATTAGGATTTTTCAAAAAATTCACAAACTCCATGATTTCTACCTTAGCTTCTTCACATCCTGCTACATCCCTGTATCGATAATGATATTTAGTATAATTACCATGCACCATGTTTAACATGTAGAGGTTTTGATATTTTATCAAAAAAGTTTACATACTTAAAGCGAACACCAATGTCACTAGAATTGATTAGCTTTGCTGTTGATTCCATCACACTTCCAAATATTCCACCCCCTCTTCTTCCGCCCTTACCTCCACTCATCATCTCCGCCGAGCGTCTCATCATATAAATTAAAAAGCCGATAATCAGAAGGGTAGGTAATATTCCTGTTAAGCTAGCCGCCTCAATTTCAGTCTTGTATATCACGGGAACAAAATTAGCTGGTTCAATGTTCATTTCCAACTGAGTGTTCTCAAGATTTCTTTCAAAGGAATCAACACTGCCAATATTGAACCACATTATCCCCTGAAAATTAAATAAGTATGTATATTCATTTAAGAGAATGAGAAGGGAGACACATGCAGTCGTTTGATAAAACTTGACGCATTCATACCTCACTGAATGCTCCTGGACCAAGCCTAACTCGAACCCACTTTTTGTTGACAACCTCTAATTTGTCAACCAGGTTCTTCGAAAGATACCTAAAACAGAATTTTAAACATTTTTATAATGATGATAACACAGTTAATTTCACTCCAAATTATGTGAAAGTTAACTAACATGTTTACAAAGTCCTTCCACGTAATTTCGGTGTAACTCATTTCATAGTAAGTAAAAGTTCCAAGTAAAAGGATAGTACCAACCACCGCCATGAAGATCATTTTATCTCCTCCCTCGCCTCCCATTCCTCCTCCTGGACCTTTTCCACCCGGACCACCCAATCGTGGCCCACCCCCTCCCAAGAAGGAAGACCAAGGATCTCCAGGAGGTCGTGGAGGACTACCTGGTCTGGCAGCCCCACTACTTGTTGGCGAGGGTTCTGAAATGGGTGGCTTCTTTGCATCATTAGCGTTCGCCTTTTTATCTGAAGCTTTACCCTCTGCTGGTTTTGCATTCTTGTCACCGGGTTTTGGCTTGAAATACTTTTCAAACCCTTTGGGTGGCTTATCCGTAAAGTATATTCTGAACTCGGAAAGAAACTTTTCAAAGTCCGGAAACCTTCTTTGCAGCTTCTGAATGCTGAAATGCCGGGTGCCTCCTGGAGATCCAACTTGAAGCAGTCGGCCAAGTCGCACTGGACTGATAAGTCGATATGCCATTGTCACTTGCTAAACAACTCTTGCTATAATGTTTCGTAGAAGTAATAAATACTTAAATGCTGTAAAACTCGTAGAGAAAGCAAATCACACGTTTCCGTCTCCACCGATAGATCGGCAAGCAGCTTGGATGATCAGAATCACTTGTTCACATCCCAATTTCCTAAATCCCTTTCTGTAAACCTCTCAAAATCACTTTCTTCTTCCAGGCTCTCTAAACGCCACCGAAACTTAATTTGCAAAGTTTCCCCTTTCCACCGCTACTTTCCACCCTCCAAAACATCTGCAGTTCACCACGGTCCAATATCCTCTAGGTAAAAAAATACCTCAATCTTTGGGCGTCACTTCAGCAGCGCTACAGGTTTAATCACAAAAATCAGCGTCAATTATCCCAATTCAACACTCTTGATTTAACTAACCATCCAACTTGTTCTTGACACTTACCTTTACACAGACTGCCTTTCTCACTTGCCCAGCGTCAGCGTCTTTTCAATGTCAAAACAGTAGAACGCTGAAAACTTCTGCTAAATATCCAGCTTATCAAACCAACAGCTGAAGCCCGATCATCTGGGAAAATGTCACGTTTTTCGCTGATTCAGGACCCGTTGACCCGTCCAAATGAATGCTGCAATCTCATCCTCTGGATTTCTCTATCCAGAGACCAAAACAGGCTTTCAACTTCCGTGACGCCAAAATCATCTGGGTCTCTTTTCAATGGCAGCTGTTGTGTGAGTGCACGCTTGCTCCTGTCTCGCCGATGCATCTCCTCGGGTACAGCAGAGCAGACGGCTGGGTGGATACAAGCTGCCTTGCCATACACTCTGCTCATTTCAAGCAGACTCAGACGTCAGACCTTTTGCGCGTAAAGCAATTAAAATTTAATTGCAGATTGGTTTAAGGCAGTTAAACTGTTTTATATTGAATTGTTTGGCAAAGTGTGAAGGCGTTGAGGTGGTGTAAAGGTGTCCAATTTGTATTTTACGTGGAATTTGCGTTGTGGTTGTGTGTTGTGATTTATACTGCTGGGGTGGTCAAGTTAACAGGTGATAAGCAGCTGTAAATTTGAAGGGAAGAAAAAGGACTTTAAAAAGGTTTTGATAAGGTGCAGGTCCCTCCTGGAAAGCTGCCGGATTTGGTATTAAAGAGGAAGTGTGAAGTTGTAGAGGTTAGCAGGGAATAGTATGTCGAATAGGGTGATTAAAAAGGTTTTTGGGGAAAGTGACCTTAAAGTGTCCCCGGATTCGGAAGATGAGGTGCCTGTAGCCTTTGGCGCTTCTGGGGGACGTACAGTACGGAATCCTTATGCGTTGGTAAGTAAAGGAGGAATTATTTTGAGGTATTAAAGACTAATTAAGTTACTAATGAATGATGATGGTTTTTTTGAATAGTTGAATGAACTATCAGAATCTGAAGCTAAGGAGGATGATGGACAGCCTGATGATGCTAAGGATGGAAATAAAAGTGCGGACTCCTCCCGTATGGATGATGATGCAGGTCAGGTTACCAAGAAGAAAAAGAAGAGGAGAAGACCAGGAAGGAGTAAAAAGCGGACTCAGATGGGCTCCGGCTCTGATCGTGCTCTAGACACGGAGATGGTAAATGGAATTATGTGGTTATATATAAGCTTTGAGGAAATTATTGAAGTACACTGAAATTTGTTTTGTTTGTGGGTTGTACAGGAAGATGAGCTGTCTGTTCAGCAGCGTCAAAAATCACGACATACGCCGAGAGAACACCAGGCCTTGCGGAAGGAAAAGGAAGAACAAATAACGTCCAAAGAACTTCAAGCTTTTGAACAAGTTTTTAAGATTGATAACAAGTTGCTAAATCCAGACTTTGAACTGAAGAAAATATTTGGGGCGAAAGTTATCAACTACGAAAGAGGGTGAGGGTGAACACAAAATAGAATCCGTATCAAATGCGTTAATACCCGAGTGGATAACAAACGACACTGGGGGGTTCTTTTATATGTTGTATAACTCTTAATGACATGCAAATTCTTTTTAACAGGAAACAAGGCCAACGAAGAATATATCGTCAGACCAAACTTATCGACCCTAGGGAAAACTGGCGTTCAGTTGTAGGAAGTGGTATGTGCATTTTATCAGGGCTGAATCATTTACTGAATCATTCAACTTCAATTAAGAGTATCAGTTGATTTGATCATTTGATTAATGTGCTTTTAGGTGTATCTATGTCTTTTCTTGAAACAAACAAGCAAGGATTTTTATACTTTAAGTTTGAGCACAATCGAGAGTATCAGGAAGTCCAGAAACAATTTATACGAGCTGTAAACACTTTTAATCCAGATAACATTGTGGTAAGTCATTCTTTTTCATTTTTACTGCGTTTAAACGATTAAATGAATATGCTAATTTTGTGGGGAATGCAATTACTGTAGAGTATTTTGAAGATCCATCCATACCACATCGATTCTCATATTCAACTTTCAGACATGGCAAAGTCGGCCGAGGATATGCAAGTTGCTGCTGAGTTGATTGAGGGAGCTCTATACTGTATGGAAAATGCTTTCCACGCCAGATGGAATCTGTCCTTGCCATCTTGTCGCTTGGATTACAAGTATCAAGAAAATAGGTAATAATCCTGTTTTGATTTATACAAGTTACAATATATTTTCTCTTTCTCGATGCTATTAAATTATATTTATAAAGCCATGTATGCATAAAAATATTATTGTTATTTCTACAGGGCGTTTTTCATTCTACTCTTCAAGCACCTAACTTTTGTCGGACAGCGAGCATGCCATAGAACAGCCTTGGAACTTTGCAAGCGGTTAATGAGTCTTGACCCTGATAATGATCCACTATGCACTACTTTAATGATAGACTTCTTTGCTATCAAAGCTTGTGAAAGTCGGTGGCTCATTGATCTGTACAATTATTGGGAAAAGAGTAAAAATCTGTCCCAGTTGCCCAACTTTGCTTATTCCATCGCTTTGGCGTACCATTTGCAGTCACAGTCGACCACCACCACTAAGGAACAGAAGTCAAGTAAATCTGATAAAAACAGTGATAAAAGCACTAACATTGCAGTTAATACTTCTTCGCAATCGCAAGAGGAATTGGCTCAGCAGGCTGACAAGTATTTACAGTATGCCATTTTAATGTTCCCATCCGTGATCTTACCTCTGCTGGAGAAATGCGGAATACAAGTTGATTCTAGAACAAGGAACCACAACTTTTTTAACGCCCAAGCTCAAAACAGGTAGGATACTCGAATACATAAAATTGAGGGTTAGTGACTATTTTATGAGAAGTGTATATTTTATCATACTAACCATTATCTTATTTTTCTTTCATTCCCAAGTCAAACTCGATCGTTAAAACTGCTCTGCGATTTGTACGTCTGGAGAAGCCATCATGTTTGGCGTGATCCTAGCGTATTGGCGTGGCTCGAAAAGAATGTCCAAGTTTCTCTGGACAAAGTTGATGCGAAAGATCCGATTGTGAAAGATTATGAAGACAAAAGAAAGCGTAGATATATGGCTACTATTCCACGGAATATAATTCGTCATGTTTTGCTCACGGATAACAAAGATTTGACTGTGAATTTGCCCCAGGTAATGTTCTTAGCTCTGATGATGTATATGTTTTAAATTTCAAATACGCTTATAAACATTTTGTTAAACGTTTGAAAACTAAACAGGAACTTAGTAAAGAACCGATCCTCAATTATGATCCGTTGCCTCCCCCGGATACGATTGATATTTATAACACGAAGGATATGCGTAACACGGAGAGGGTCGCAAATCTTCCACGAAATGGCTTGCTCTCCATGCTGTTCCGTTCATTCCTTTACGATTTGAATGATCCTAATGCACCTTTCCAACTGTAAGTGATTGATTTTTACTTTTGTCATTCATACTCAGCTTTAAAACTTAATGTAAGTATGTATTTTTTCAGTGATGAAAATGCAGCCGCAGCAGCTGCTGTCGCCGCGGCCGAGAGAAATCCCGGAGCGGCAGTTGGAGGGTTGCAGCAAAGTGTTAACGCATTACTGGATGCAATGCGTGACTTGCTTTCGAATGTTAACGCTCGAGGCGAAGGGGAGGCTGCGGACGGAGATGAAAGCGAAGGGGAAGGTGATAACACCTAATTCTAGGAAACCAGCATTTGTTATCCTATGTCCAAAGTTTTATGATAAAACTACATGATATATAAAAAGTTAGTGCTATAATGTATGAATGAACCATTGGAATGGTTGGGATAATATATATGAATATGTTAATTTATGTACATTCATATTCCTTAAGATTAAGGGAATCAAATTTTAATTTCGTTGTCGCTATAAGTCGCTGTTGTAATATTAACTTCAGTAGGTGAGTAGGTATTGTTAATATTCGGCACATATGCAATAAAAAACGTATTTTATTTCACGCTAAAACGCAAGATTACTCAACTTTATTTGCATTCTGCATTCATGTGAGTAAATAGGCTGGCTATCCTTGTCAGATGCCTGCATTGGCATCTTTTACTTCCAAATATGGTGTTATCTTAGACAACAGCCAACAGTATAAAGTCACTTTGCTGCATATCATCCAACCATCTCTTTGCATACAATGTGCTCAACTGCATTTTTGGTAAAGACTATGAAAGCGTAATTGAGCATCGTTACCAAGGATGGAGCCCAATATATTGATTAGCAAGGACGAAAACACTGAAGTCAAGCTTGCATAAGATACGATATCATGTATGTTACATGTTCTTTCTACCCTCCCACACGCTCTACATTAAAAAATATTATTAGTGATTCTGACAAAATTATTACTAATGTGAACTTTTCGGCTATCTTGAATTTACCCACCTGGTCTGTTTCATGACATTCCAATCGTCGTTAATATAAGTTCTTCTTGTGATAATACATAACTTTTGTTTTTAAAATGTTTAAATTTGCTGGTATCACTGGATATGATCAGCTAGAAATCACTAGCCAAGCCAAACGCTCCACAGTAGTAGAAAACTCAAAATGGACAAAGAACAAACGAGAAGTGTTTCAGTCTTCGGCAGACATTCCGAAGATCCAGGTTACTCAGCGTCATGTGTATGCAGTGCATGAGAATTCCGTCGTAATTTTGGATACGAAACCTTTGACTGATTCTAGCTATGATATCTTAAGTGCCAACCGGAAGGTGAGTGAAAGCATGTCGTATACATATATGCAAAAACTGCTTGCATGTATTTTCGCATAGTATCACGTTCCCCACATGCCACATGCATATTTTATTGGCTTCCAGGAATATGCCATTGATAACCATCCTTCGCCAATCACTTGTTTTGCGGTGGAAGAAGAGTCCCTTTTACTATGTTCATGCTGTGAAGAAAATGTGTTGCTTTCAAAATGGGACAGCATGCTGGGTAAAAACTATTAATAAATCAACTTTAGAAATTATAATTAACGACATTTTATATAACAACAATCAGCGAAGAAAGTGAGATGGAATTAATGTAATAAATATGTAATATGGTATGTATTACCACATCAGGGCATTGGGATACCAAAGTTATCAGCGAAGGAGACAAAAAAATTCTTAGCTGTTCTGTGACTTTCAAAGGGCTTGTAATTTACATTACCTTATTCAAATGGGACACCCTTATTGTCTACAAAGTAACTAGCGCACACTCGCCGGTAGGTTCATAGATAAACTTGAAAAAATATTCTAGTACAATTACAGGTCATGAGTTGGCTCTTTTCATTAAATTCCTTCTATTTTACAGAAAGAGCCAGGTCCATTAATTTTAACCAATATGGAGTGTCTAGCCACATTGGAAAAAGTGAAAGAAATGACGACTTGGTCAAAGAGCTTATTTTTTAAAAATAATTTTCATATCATCGGGGTAGCGTCTGGAAACACAGTATCAGTGAAGGTAAAAGTCATTGTTTCGCTATTTTCTCTTTTCAACTTAGGCCTAAATAAACCAATTTTACTCTTAGATTTGGGAAGTTCTGCCTGAAAAGGACCAATATTCTATTAAATTAAAGTCGCATCGTATGGTTTCATACTTGAAAGCCATTGCTGGTGCAGATGTCTCCATTGAAAATGACTGCGTAATTGTACTGATTGTGGGGAATGACGGGAGCTCCGAAATTTACTCATTGACCTCTGATGCTTTCGTTATCCTTTACCGCTTTAAGGTGGAAGGTAACTGAACACTATGCATAAATGATTTGATTGATCATTTTGTAATTACATGCTAAAAGTGTTTTTCTTTCATGCATTGCAGATCCAGGAGATTCTTCATTGTCAGCATCTTCATTGAATACGACGCAAACCATACAGGTTGAATCGCGCGTGCTGTGCGCGCAACTTTTTCCTGTAAAAATGAGTAATCCTAAACACCAGCAACCAGACATTGTGCCGGAAATTGGAGGGGATGGCGATGCCAAATTTGATGTTGAAGAGTATGAAAAATTACCCGAGAAGGAGAGAAACGCTTTAATTGGTCAACAGTTTAACGGTATGCAAACAGAGATGAATATGTGCCCCAAACTCATTGTCGCGGCTACTACGACAAAAGGATTACTACTGGTAGACGTAGTCAGTGGTCAATGTGAAATAGTGGTCACTCATGGAAGTAAGTTTAATTGGTATACGGCATTTCCAAATAAAAAACGATTGAATATAATTACATGACCTTTTAAATTTCAGTGCTTTTGAACGATGAAACCATTTTCATTCAAAACGCACAAATGAGTGTAAATGCAGGAACGCGAGAAATTGTTCTAGGATTGCAATCTTGTCTGACAAGATTCGTTTTCAGTAGAAGATTCCTCGTTGATTTCAACCAACCTTCTCCTCAGGACATGCCTCAACTTTCGTTGATTCCTAGGGAAGCTCTCAGTGCCAAATCAGTTCTTCGCAAGAAGATAAAGAGCCCTCCACGTCAGCACAATAATACTTACCCACTGAAAGGTCAAAGATCATCAGGACGCCTACAAATCAATACGGGGAACTCACCCTCGTGGGTACGCTCTAGAAGTCGTCCAACCATAAAATCCAGCAATTCGAAATCCAAGATTTGTGTTCCAAATTCAGCTCGTTCTCACACTTCCGTTAGCTCTGACAGTAGTTGCGCATTCAGTGTCAGCAGCGGCGACAATGAAAGCCTGCCAAAAATCCCTGCAAGAGGGTCCTATGAAAACGATGAGTTGCCGTTTCATGAGGTACAGAAAGTGGTAATGCCTTCAGCAATTTCCAACGGAATTTCAGTTTTAAGAATAGCTGCCACCACAAGTGGAAAGCATCTTGCTTTTGGAGCAAACCTGAGTCCGTTGATAATCACGAAAACTCGACCCTTTCAAAATTATCGACTATTTAAAGACATTGGAAAAGTTTCCAGCTTGCATTTTAACTTTAACGGAGATTTACTTGTAATTAGAAGCAATCAACCTATTTTTATCAAGTTATCAACAGTTCTTTTTGTAAATTTTTGTATGTAATCCTATGAAAATTTTATCTTTGAATAGCTGGTCGCTTCGAGTGACTGCAGAACCACTTTAGTAAGCTGGCAAAATTACAGGGAGCTTCTTTCTTTTGAGTTCTCGTCCAAGTTTAACGAGCATGTTCATGCTCAGTTCTATTTTATGGACAAGTTTCTTGTGCAACCGGAAGAGAATAAATTGGTGCTATACTCTTATGCAAAACGGGATAACGGTTTCATAAAACTAAAAGCTGGAGAGTATCAGTTGGAATGCCAAAATATTACAGCACTTGCCGCTGCAAATCAATTTTACTCTAGTAAGCAAATGTTTTAACAAAAAACTGATAAAACCAATTATAAGCCCACTCACTTAAAAGAATGAAACTAAAGAAAGTTTTAATCCATTTCACAGACATGATAATTACAGGGCTTTCCAACAAGTCAATTCAAATATTTGATACTAACGCAGAAACTGTTTCTGTAACCATTCCAAACACTCATATGAAGCCAATATCTTGCATTCGACTGAATGAGGCACCTAAAGGTCCGATGGCGACACAATTATGTGATATATTTCTAACATCTTCGTTTTCAAACCTGGATCCCATAAAGCTGTGGGATACACGAATAGCCAAGTATGTAAAATAACTTTAAACTGGTTGTATTTTAACAAGGGATTAAGTAAAACCTTGTTCAACGTCCCACAGGTGTATCATGAGGATTTCGGACGTGAGCCAAGCTGGTTTTGTTCCAACCGCAAGACCAGGCCTTAGCCCTTGTGGCCGTTATATAGTGTCGGGATTTGAAGATGGCTCGGTACTTTAATGGCTATTCTAATAAAATTCAATGGAAACCTACATAATCCTCAATTGATAATATTGGCTAATTGATTTTCTGCAATTGTAGTTAACCTTTTATGATGTTCGACAAGTAAAACATCGCTTGTCTACTTTCAAGAAAATCGGATCAACCGTACTGGATTGTTATTTTGATCCCAATCACCCGATGGTTTGGGCTGGTTGCAGGAATGGATCAATCTTGAATTTTCACCTGCCGTGATTTTCCCTAAGTTCTAAACAATTTCTAATTGCTTTCAGCCTTACAATTTTCAAATACGCAAGTATTTCTTATTCCATGCTTTGTGTATAATAAATTAATCTAAAAAATTGAGTAAAAACACTGAGTTATGAGTTCTGTCAAATTATAGCACAATAACTTGACTTGTCATTAACACATTTATTGATCGATAACGGTTATGTTGTTAACTATGCAAACTGAATTTTCCCTAAAATAAGTACAAAAACTACACTTTTTAACTACTATATTATAGACCGGTTAGTATTCCATGTGTGTAACATCCCTGTCATTAAACTCGTGAAATTTTCTATGAGCCGGTTTATGACTAAAGTCCTTCTTCCCCTCCTGCCATCCTCTCGGGGGAGCTGAGTCATAATCAAATGCGTTCTCGTTCTTACCCCACAGCCTATCTTTCCTTTCTTCATCCTCCCGGAACTCTGCGTCCATACATTTCTTCCCTGAGATTGGATCCGTAATGTCACCCATGGGATACACCACTTTAAGCACCTTGTGGGTAATGTCCCTGGTCAAGCGTTTTGGAAATTCTTCAATCAGCACAATGTCTCCCGTTTTTGTAGTTCTTTCCGGGTCATACGCAAAGTACGTGTCGAATCTTGAAAAATACTAGAATCCACACAGGCTTATCGTTAATATAAAACTTAGGTATATCGACTTAAATAAAATTGCACTAAATAAATCCAAAATTTCAAGTCTAGCATTTACCATTTTGAGCCAGTCATCCCAATCCATCATTTTGACATAAACTTTAGTCGCCTTTGGCACGTAACACGGGTAGCACTTTCCCAGGAGCAATTTTCGAGTACCCGTGTTGGTAACTAATTTCATGGCAGACGCCGCCGCGGCCGCTGCTGGCCCAGACATTATGGCTAATTTAAACTTTAATGACCTATCCAAATAACTCGAAACCAGTCCCGGTGCACATTAAGTCCGAAACCGGAATGATAAACCTGTCCGTTCAATCAATGCTGGAGTCTCCGTTTGTAAATAAAGGAGAAGAATGAGTGATAATGTCCAGCTGCTTTCTCCGCCAAAACACGATCAACTTATCGAGTTGACTTGAGACGGATGCTTAGTATGAACAGGGAATGCACGAATGCAGTTTAGCCTATTCCTTTGCTTCAATGCACCAGTGCCAGTGATGCTGATGCCTGATGCTCACAGAGAAATATGGACAAAGAGAAAGATGCTACTTCTTTTAGAATTGCCGACAATGTTTGCCAAAGGCAAACTTGGAATTGACTTTTCCTCTTTCATGACAAAAGATCCTAACTATAATCATAATTATAATTATTAATGCTTTCCCCGATAATGAACATTCGCTACACGTGCTACATAGATCTGGCAGTTCTCTCTCCCCCACCACCAGCAGGAAGTACATCGCCAACCTGCAACTGTCATGACAACGCAAGGAAAACAATGTATTACTTCTGAAATGATTCCCGATTTCCATAGTTTTTTATGAAAACACTGTGACTGTGTATGGAAGATAAAATGCAATGCAGGTAGAAATAGGGAAATGCTAAAAATTACGATCTGAAAATCCGAATGCTCGGTTTAGGTGCATGAATCTGGTATTCCAGCACTTGCATTTACTTTTGTGCTGTTTTGTGTGATCCAGACACTTGAATGAATCTTCATTATTGTTGAACGTTGTGACTTTTGGTCTAATTGATTATAAGTATTATTGAATATTTTCTTGTAAAATGAAAAGATTTTTTGGAAAAAGCAAGAGTGAGCAGAGTGCAAGGGCATCCGAAGATGTTCCGGAGGAAGCCGCTGGTAAATTTGCAAATTTACTTGTATGATTCATATTTGCCATATATTTTGAAAATGCTAGAATTTCTGAATGTGAAAATGTTTTACGTGCCTTATCTTATGATTGGAAATCCCAAAAGAAGAAGAAACAAATAAAGATGCTGAACAGGGGCATTCTAAGAAAACTCCACCAAGAAAATCAAGAAATGTACGAGAATCAGAGGAAGACGTTGGTCAAGGTGACGCTGGGAAACGGGTGCGGCGAAAAGGAATCCGAGAAAGTCAACCTATCGAGTCGGAAGAACCTGAGCAATCAAAACCAATAAGGAAACTTCGAAGCCAAAGAGAACGAGTTAGCGAATCCGAACCTGACATTGTGGAACAACTCGACTCAAATGAGGACCAAACGGCAGGGGAGTTAGAATTCTTGAAAAAGCCCAAACCACTTCCTAGAAGGAAGACGGGATCTACAGGTAATTTATTTTCCCAATCGGATAGCGAAAGTGGAGAAAACGACCAGTACGAGGATGTGGAGGAAAGGCCTCAAGAAGTTCCTAGTTCCAGTAAAAGCAAATCTACAAGTGCCAAAGAAATTAAAACAAAGAAACGCAGGGATCGGTCAAAGACGCTTCAGAATGAATCCGGATCAGAAAATGGTGTCACGCAATATGTTAGCATAAGAGATTCTAAAAGGCTGCCCAAAGTGGAAACAGTGAAAGGAGGGCATTACTTTTCAACCGTGCTAAATTACAGGCAACCCATTTCCAATTTCAGGATTAGGTACGAATCAATCACAAAGAATTTTGTAAATTAAGAGATACAAAACACACACGTTTCAATTTTCGTTTTTGTTTCAGAGCTCAATTGCTAAAGTACCCTTCATTCACGGACCAACAGCTTTTGAAAGGTGAATTGGCTGTGGTCGATGAGAGAACGTTTGAATGGCAAGAGAAAGTGTTTAGGTGATAGATCATAATATATTTATATGATGCACAAATTATGACATGAAACGATATATGTACTAGTAAAATATTAATCTTTTCGATCTTCGATGCAGCAAAGCAGAGGCAAAGAAATATCAAAGTTTGGAAAACTGTGTTACTGAACAGGAGAAAAAATATCACGATGAACTTTCTCAAGACACCAAGTCTGTGGGAAAGTATCTGCATACTTATGTTAACGATGACCTTTACGTTACTAAAAAGGTATTCCCAAATTATAATGATTCTTGTAAGGTGGAAATGTATAGAATCTATAAATTAACTTCTTTAATGAGCAGAAAATGAAGCTGCTAACCAGAAGATGCCCAGTGCCACATACACTGAAGGAAAAGCATTACGCAAGATTGGGACTTGACACAAGCACTCGGTCTTTTGATTCCGAAGAACTAACCGAAGCTGGTGGAGGTGATGCTCTACCAAATATCAACAGTGACGATTCCATTGATTTCGATGAGCCCATTTCCAGTTCCACGCCAATGCAACAGCGTAAGGCAAAGGAGAAAGGGGCCACGGAAATAGCCAAACAGGAAAAGCGGGTCCGCGAACGGAGGGAGAAGGAACTTAAGGAGATGGAAAAACAGAATATCAAAGTAAAGGAATTGCAAGTGAAAAAGGAAAAAGAAGAGGAGAAAAAGAAGCAACAAGAACAAGCCAAATTCCAGGATAAAATGAGAAAACTGGAGGAAATTGAAACGAAAGAGAAAGAATTTAGGCAAGAATACATGAAAAAATATAAGTATTCCAAGCGACCATCGATGCCTCTTGGAGCAAGAATGAGATCAGTTCGCCTTACTCCTTCTCCGGGAAAGTTGGACAGAAAGAAGAAGTCATATACCATTTCCAGGTCTTCGGAAATCTCAGATTTTCAAGATGATGAAAGTGGCCCCAGTTTGGGATCTAAAGAGGATGGCGGAAGGGATATAGACGAGCATGGTCGCTCAGGAGTAAAGACTACATCAAAAGTGGGAACCGAGTATGGGGAATACGGTCGTGGTAGCAAGTTTAGTAGCACAGTAGTTGATTCCAAAAATTACCGGAAGTTTAGTGAAAGGCTGGCATATCATAACACGCAAACTATGTACATCATGGCTTCAATTCCTTACCTTCCCGGAAAACGGAGAGAGATGGTAGTTTGCAAGATTCAAAGTATTCCCGATCAGCAAGTAGTAGTTTTTAAACCTTCCTTGGGATATAGAACCATTGAGGTTTGTCATATAAATTGCAGTTCAAAAGTTGGTAGCCATTCATTTTACCAAACCTTTCATTAACGTAATGCAGGCCAAGCGGAATAATATGTTCAGAATAAGCTGTGAATTGTGCCCAACAGATGCCCAAGATGAACCTGCATCCCGCCAAGTAACAGGTAGGAAACTCGAAGAACAGGGTTTAGGAGATATTCATGGAGATGCAGGATTCTTTGAAGTAAGTCTGATACAGGAACTTCCTTCAATGAAGGATTACTGTGTACATTCATTCACAATGCCTTTCTTTGTTCCGACAAAACAGAATGTGCCAAAGAATGAGCTAAGGCTATGCGTAATGGGCGAAATTACGTCAGCTCAAGGATTCGAAATGTCTCCTTTATGTATCTATTATGCTATTGATATTCCAAAAGGTAAAAGTTTACATTTTTATTCACAAGTATTTTCATCATGAACAGCTACAAGTTGACTTTTTGCTTAGGTTGGCGCAATGATTCTCTTCAAAGCAATACCGAAGGAATGACACACACTTGCTTCACCGATCATGAAGGATATGCTCACTTTTCGCATGAATTTTCTTTCCAATTAGTCTTTTCAATGGATTTTATTGATGAGCCAAATCATCTTTGTAAGGCATTTCTACTTTTAATTACTTAACAAAATGTTGCCCGACTAAATAATTTGAAGGTTTAAATATTTCTATGAAGTTCCGACACCAGTAATTGCGTTAATGGCTGTTTCAATGAATCATCCATCCCCCAGAATTGTTTACGAGGGTTATGGCTACGTCACCATTCCAATGACTCCAGGGTGTCATTTTATAAAAATCAGAATGTGGAAGCCAAGGCCAAGAACGGTAGTAGAGAAAATGCGCGCAGCCTTTTTGGATATATCTCCGTCACTTCAGGACATGAAGTTGGTTCATATTAACTGTGCAGATGGTGATGTATGTGCTAAAATTATGAAACTATTCAATGTTCTGAAAAGTATGTGGTGAATGACACCAGATTAGTTACTTTTATTCATTTCCGTTTCAGGAAAATGGCAAAGCAAATCTGATTGGCCTCCATACAGAGCCAAGTGGAAGTGTAAAGCTGCGTTTGCATGTTATTCATCAAACGCCTTCCGTAAATAAGGAATATGAAAGCAATTTAGATCTGCTAGAAAAAATGAGCTCAGCAACAATTTTAAGAAGCGTGCAAGCGGTTATTCAAGCTTTCCAAAGAGCCAGACAGAAGGCAGAAAACATTAAAAGTCAGTATGATTGAGTTTTGTACATTTCTGGTGGTATTATAAACTACTTAATAATACATTAACCGGTGAGTCCGCCTGGGTTTCCTTTCCTAAAACCGTATCTTATTGTTTTTAAAATAGTGAACCAATAGAATAATAAATAAAAATATTTTTAAACGAGTTTTTAATATTTTCAAAAAATCACATTCTTACATAAATCATCAATTATAACTATTAACAAAAACATTAATATCAATTTTTACTTCCCACCCAACTTATCAGAAAAGTTATTGCTGGGATATTTTTCATCGAACTATGACAGCTACGCGATTTTACGGCGGATTTGTAAAGAAACAGTGAAGTGATAAAACAAAATTTGTAACGTTAAAACTTATTGTTCTATGTAAAATAATGCGTATGCATTTTTCTAACTGTTCAATACTTTATGCTTGACATATTGCGATGATATAGTTGTAATCACAAATCACAACTACCGTTCACGACTCATTTCAAATTAGCTTGAAATGAGCAGAAAATTGAGCTCAAGTTATAAACTATACATACCTAACATAACAAGTTCAAAATTATAACACAAAAAAAACAAAAACAAGTCGACCCTAGCTCCACTTGTATTTAGAGTCAACACATTCCAGACGCGTTTGAAGTGTGCCTATGATATCATTACGGCATAACACTTCCAACAAAGACCTCTTCGTTCCACAGTCACTCAAATTCTGAACATCAAAGGCATTTGCTTTAACCTGCTTTGACGTTGGAGTTTTCACTTGTCTGTAAGAATGAAGAATAAAATTATAATTTGCAACCACAACACATGACACATAAGCTATTTATATTTCGAATGTAATTACCTGTTAACATTTATTGGTATCGTGGAAGGCATGGTGTCTAGATGCACCTCATAATTTTTTACAGTCTTGTTAAGAAGAGCACACAACATATGAATAGTGTGCGGAAGAATAGGCCCAGTTAGTTCCAAGGAATAAGACTTATCAGAAACTGATTTTTTCACTCGATTTTGTTTAACCTTGTAAAACAGAATTTACTGTTAAAGAAAACAACCTTGATTTTGGTTTATATTTTGTAGTTTGAAATTGGACTTACAGAAAGGGATCGCAAAGTTGCTCCTTGAAATGCAATAGGGGAAATAATTGTTGGTGGAAGACCTGCTTGCGCACCTGTACTTGCTATCAGAAAACTTTTGGCGTTGATAAGAAAGTTGAAGAAGGCGAGTGAGCTGTCTCCGGTGATCATTAATAGCGAAGATTTAACTTTTTCACCAAATTTAGACTGAGGAGACCTGAGAAGTATAAGTTAAAGAATTAAAATGGTTAAAAGACCTCATGCTATATCATTCAGGGTAGAATAGCTCCCGTCGGTGTGTTTGACAAGATGCAGAACTTACGATTTAACATTCATTGATACACTGAGATCTTGAGAAATGCCCATTTCATCTAGCCACTTATCAGGTTCATCGTCACTATCTGGGTCTTTAGATGGTTTAGTAATATTAAGTTTAACAGGCATATCCAGTGACTCTGTATCTTGCTCACAATAAGGAAGCGTGTAGTCTATTCCTAAATATCAAGATACCATTTAAGATTAAAATGGTAAATTCGCACTTCAGGTATTTTTGTTTGGAATGTGAGGTATTTTACCTTCTTTTTTCAAAGCCTCTCTAAAACCTCTAGTTGAAGGAGTAACATATACTTGGAGACACTCCAGTCCTTGCGTACCTGCCGCACTAAATAAACATGTAAACTGGTTTCCAAAAACGTAAAAGTATGGACACTGACGAGTTCTAAGTAACTGGAACACTGAGCGCAAAGAATCAACCCTGAAAAGTGAAAATTACAATGCAATTTTTCTGTGGACTAATGTAAAAATGGATTGTATTTTACTGGTGCATACCATTCAAGGAACATTGTATCTAAGGCTCTATCTTCCAACTTTATATTCCCAGCATACGTCGAATTGGTTTGGATCACGCTGTTTGCAAGGCCATGACTCATGGCTTCTCTGGGAAACAACTTGACTGTCGGAAGGTATGGGTGCTGCCAATATAAGCAGCATTGATGAAATTGAGCTCCAAGGGACGTGTCTAACTGAGATCCTGACGATGAAAAGCTTTTGTTGTTCTGGTTTGGTTCCATGTCAATGCATCTAACGAAGGCGGAAATGCCAGAAGACTCTTCAGACGCTTTAAGAGCAGTGTTCCATCCAAATGGATGCTCGCTCTTAACTAGCAATCTCGTTTTCACCGACCAGTCCATGCAAAGCTCATCGTGCCACACTTCCTTTAAAGATTCTTCTTCCTCAACGCTGCTCAAGTCCAACCCACGGCGACATTTGGTTTTCCCTGAGTGACTACCACCGGATGACCACAAAGGTGATGTGATCGCTGGGGCTGGAGTTATACGCTGACGCTTCTTTTCCACCGAAGGAGGTGTAGCCAGCAGAGTAAACGACGACAAGGATGGTAGATATGACTTTAGCGGACTGGCAACCAAAGTCGGTTGGTGAAACGAAGCACTGGATAGCTTTGTGTGATTAATACTAGGACTGTGACCAATTGACACACGATGCGGTGACATGGAAGATGACGATGGTGGTGAGGGTGAAAGCGACGTGGATAAACCAGAGGAAGGGGTTCGGTCACCGGTAGAGGTATTGAAGAAAGGCTGCTTCATACTAATTAAATCCATCAGAGTGGAGTCTTCACAAGTGGCTTCATCCGGAGGGGGAGGCTGCGCTTGGAAAAGGCGCTTTGCTTTCGGCTGTCCTCGTTTCGTTTTCTTTGATGGAGATTCGCTACAATCAAAAACATCCCTTTTAGTCTTGGCATACAAGTTAAATGAATTCATTATATTTGTTAAATAAAGTGTACTCGAACAGTCGGTCTTGCAGAGCCCTCTTCTTTGTTCTCATCTTCCGTAACCGAAGGAGGTCCTCTGGTTTATTCCATCCATTTGCGTAGCCCTCCATTTTGCCCTTCGATATTTCCAATTCCTACACAGTCTTCAAGTTCTGAAATATTGCGTTTCTTGACACGACTAGGTTTTAGCCTGAGCGTTCGTTCGTCTCGGTCCGAAGGTGGAACTTCCACCTTCACGGTAGTCTTAACGGTACAGGAATGGGAATACTTCTGGGATTCAGATCACGTCTCAACTGCGTGATAAATTACAACGATCACGAACAACCGTGGTAAATATTTTGCTGAATGAAAACGAGTTCATCTTTGTTCCATGCATTTGCATCCATTATCCACTAGCAGCTGTCCAGTTTCATAAAAAATGCACTCAAAAAGTATCCAATTGACAGGTAGCGCAGAAGCTAAAAAATGCACGAAAGATATCAAATGTCAACCGCGCCATTGTGAAGGTCACACATCACATCACGCACTGCATCCAAGGTCAAACATGTGACCGGGTATTGCAGTGGGTCATTGTCTTTATGCTTTGGACCTTTCGCTTTCGCTCTGCTTGAACCCTGAGCCATTTACACAAGCTTTACATTCCATGATGCTTCGTGCTTGGCTCAGGCAAATTGTGCCAATTAGCTGTGTGTTTAATTAGCTGTTATGTATCATTTTATTTACCTTGTTCCTTCCGAGTCCCGCAGGTCGCAATTTAATGCTGTTTTCTGTGTCAGTTTCTGCTGTGGTGTGTGATAATGTGTGCTCTGTTTAAAGTCTCTCTTTTCCGACTTTCATTTCAACTTTCACACCACCACCTTGAACAATTCAAAAAACCGTGCTGCAGTTGCAGTGTGGTGTGTGAGGTGTTGTTGTTCAATGGAACTCTCCCAAACCAAAAGGGAGATCTTGTAAAAAAATCCTATAAAAATCCCATTTCAACCTCACACCTTCTTCTATCGTCTATCGTCTCTGCCTTTCATCTCCTCATCTGTGTACCGCATACCTATGCAATAATACATTTTGCATTGGTGCATGTGCATGCATAACGCACAAATAAGATCGACCAACAACAACAACGGACATAATCCTGTGTCCCCGTATCACCATTTTCTCCGCAGAGACTAGAGACTAGAGACCGTCTTCTTTGGTCTTTTCAACCCTCTTGCCCTCATGTCTTTGTCTAGGCAAACGTGACAAACTCTGGCTTGTATGATTTTAAGAAAATGAATGCCAATTAATTAAATTTTAATGCCATTTATCCAATCGTCATTCATGTCATCATGTCATTGATTTCATTATCAGTCATGCTAATTAAATATCTGAAGAAAGTATGTTGACGTGATAACATGTCCATCTGAGATCCCATCATCCCAGAGATTTTGGTACAGGTGATAATGATAGTTAAAATTAGAATTTTGTCTTGTGGTGCTTTTTGATAAGCATGCAAAAATGAAAGTTTGACAGGGAGATAAGTGGAGGAAGATGTGGGACAGAAAGATGCATGCATGTGTTTCGCAGCCGTATCATCTGAGAAACCTTGCGGCGGCAGCGGTCAGCACCAACAACAGCTGGCTCCTGGCTTTGTTGTGTTTCGGAGCATGAGCTCATGTTTGCAATCCTGCAGTCTGCTTGCATTGTCGCTTGCTTTGCCCTCTGGAGCCGGTCTGGCAGATTAATTTTTAGTGGATCCTAAATAGTTAGCTGTATTTAATTTGTGACAGTGTCAGTTTAATCTGATTTAAGATTTGTGTTCTTGATTTTATGGTGTAACTGTCAAATGCGTAAAAAGTTGATGGGATTATTTTGAGTTGTGCCTTTTCCGGTGGTAAATAAGGATATTAAAATGTCTGACGGAGAGCCCGGCGTTTACTTATCGGCGCTGCGAAGGTTGCCTGAGGTATCTACTTTTTCTGCTTCACTTTTGGACTGAGAATGACTATGAAGTATGTGTTTTAATATGGGATTTTTCTGTTCTTTCGTTTAAGCAAGCATCCACAACTGTGCGGTTTTTCGACAGGAATGGCGATGGAGACACGTATTTGCTGTTTGGCAAGGATGCCAACTTTGCAGCAAAGGATGTTTATCAAACCAATGCTGTTATCAAGGTTTATGGCAGTGGATCCAATAAGGTGGACTGCGTAAACATGAATAGGACCAACTTTGAAACTTGGGTGAAGGACCTACTTCTCGTGAAAATGTACAGAGTTGAAATTTACGTCAATGACTCCAGTGCAAAGTCTAGAGGAAGATTGGAATGGATTCCATTGTACAAAGGATCCCCGGGCAATTTGACGCAGTTTGAAGATCTGTTGTTTTCTACTAGTGAGGTTACGGTGAATAATGGAGTTCTTGGTGTTCGAGTAGGCTACGTGGAGAAAAACAAGAATGTTGGTGTGGCCTTTGTCAACATGAATGAATGGCAGTTTCATCTTATAGAATTTTTGGATGATGATGCATTGACAAATTTTGAATCGGTGCTGATTCAACTGTCGCCGAAAGAAGCGGTGATAACAGCATCGACAAATCGAAACGAAGATCTGATCACATTAAAGAAGATTCTTGAAAGGAATGGGATTCTTGTGAATGAGAGAAAGGCAGCGGATTTTGATACCAAGGATCTTGATCAAGATTTGCCAAAGTTGCTGAAATTGAAGAAAGGTGAATTGCAGACTGTAGCAGCAATTCCCGAAATGGAGAAAATGAATGCTACGTCGGCTCTTTGTGGAGTTATCAAGTACCTTGAAGTAAGTTTCCCGTTACCCTTTTTCGTCCAAAGCCTAATCCAAACTGTTTAAACTATAAATCCAAAAGTTCTGTACTACATTACATTGATTGTCAGTGCTTAGATAATTTCAAAATACTAAGTGCAATTGTTTTTTACATATAGCTACTGTCAGGAGATACATATCTTCACCAGTTTAGCTTGAAGCCGTTTGATTATGGCTTGTTTGCTAAAATGGATGCTGCAGCTTGTCGAGCATTGCATTTGGAACAAAATGCTTTGGAAAAAAGTTCCAGAAACGAAACCACACTATTAAGTGTTCTTGATAAATGTCGCACTGCACAGGTAACAATATCAATTAAATCCATGTGTTTAGTTTTGTATGTTTAGATGGTATTTTATTATCCCTTTGAACGTGTCTAATTTAGGGGAAAAGACTTCTGGCTCAGTTTCTGAAACAGCCGTTACTTGATATCAATAAGCTTCAAGAGAGACTCGACATTGTGGACATTCTGGTTGAAGATGTCATTATGCGACAGTCCTTGTATGAAGACCATTTGCGCAGAATTCCGGACTGCCAAATGCTAGCCAGAAAATTATTAAAGAAGCGAGCAACGCTGCAGGACTGCTACAGGTATAATATAGTACAGAAATTAAAATGACTGATTTCGAGTTATTCGTGCAAATTACTGTAATATCGAAATGTTTTTCTTGTCTCGCTTAGGGCATATTGCTGTGTTATAAAGTTGCCGACTTTGCTACAGGATCTGGAGACATATGAAGGGGACAAACGTCACATTCTCAATTCATATTTCATAGATCCCCTCAAGGCTCTACAAGAAGATTTCCTTACGTATTCAAATATGATTACCGAAACATTAGATACAAAGAAAGCAGAACAGGGGGATTTTGTTGTAAAGTCAACTCTAACTGACACTCTGAAAGGTACGTACCAGTTTCATTTTTGCATAGTACTATACAAGTACATTTACAAAAAATCATCGTGTCTTTTTATAATTTAGAAATACAAGAGGAGATGGATGACATTTTAGATCAAATGTCTGACGAGACTTACAAAACTGCAAGGAAACTTGGTTTGGAAGCCACTAAAACTATCAAACTTGAATCCAACACTCAGTACGGGCATTTCTTCAGGATAACCCTTAAGGTATATCATTGTATACAATTTATAATGGCAAAATAATATAAAGTTTGAAACTACGTTTAAAAATTTCTAGGAAGAAAAAAATATCAGGAACAATTCAGACTATACTATCCTTCATTCCACGAAGGGTGGAGTGGGCTTTAGAAACTTGAAGCTTGAAACTCTCAGTGAAAGATATGCGCATATGCAAAGGAAGTATCAAGCGGAACAAAGGGAATATGTTGAGCAGATCATTGAAATTGCTGGTAAGATAAATATAATCCACTAATGAAGATTATATTATGTGTGTTATTTTTGTATTTTAAGACTATTTTCTATTCTGATGCAATAAAATCTTATTCATTTTACAGCGGGATACTCTCCCTGTTTTGAGCAACTGGGAAATTTGATGTCACTTATGGATGTTCTAACCAATTTTGCCGTTATTGCTGCTAATTCTCCTTCACCATTTGTAAGACCCCAATTACATCCTAAAGGAACTGGCATTCTCAAGCTTGAAGGTTTAAGACATCCATGCGTGGAGGTCCAACCTAATGTAAATTTTATAGCCAACGACATTTCCTTCGAGAAAGGTTGAAAGAAAAAAGTTTTAAAATGCTTTATACAACATTTTGTCGAGAATTAATAAAGTATAGTATGTGTAGTAGAATTGGTCATTTAATACTTAGCTTTGTTAACTTTTAGACAAAAAGATGTTTTACATTGTAACTGGGCCAAATATGGGAGGAAAGTCTACATTTCTTCGTTCTGTTGGTATTGCTGCGCTTCTCGCCCAGGTTGGCAGTTATGTACCTGCTGGATATGCTGAGGTTTATAATCAATTTGATCGTTATCATATTCACAAACTTGAAAATATTTGTAAACCCACTAATCTTTATTGTTTGGTTGTAGATTTCAATTGTAGATGGAATTTTAGCCCGAGTGGGAGCCGGTGATAATCTTGCCAAAGGAGTTTCTACTTTCATGGCGGAAATGATTGAAACCTCGTTCATTCTTAAGGTAGTAGTATATATAATAGTGATAAAGTACTTCTACGAACATGAAGATATATTTTATTTATGAGATTGCGTTCATTATAGACTGCGACACCTAACACTCTTGTGCTTATCGATGAACTTGGCCGTGGAACATCAACCTATGACGGCTTTGGACTTTGCTGGGCAATTTCTGAGTATACATTTAAATTGCTTTGCAATTATCCCTTGTTATTGGAACATACGTATGAAAATGGGTTTTAATTGTTTTTCAGGCATTTGGCTAAAAAGGTTGGCTGCTTTTGTATTCTTGCTACTCATTTTCATGAGCTGACCACACTTGCAGAAGAAGCCCAAGCAGTAGTTAATGTACACTTTTCAGCCCTAGCTGATGAAAACGGTTTAGCCATGCTCTATAAGTTGGAAAATGGACCCTGTGATAGAAGTTTTGGAATTCATGTGACCAAAGTCACAGATTTCCCTCCAAATGTGATTGAAGTGAGTTCGTATTAGACGCAATGGAAACTTTTAATAAAATAGATAAAGTTTATCTGATAAATCATATTTACAGTCATTTATGTTACTATATTATTCCCCTCACAGTCAGCCAAAAGCATGGCAAGGAAGCTGGAAGATTTTGCTCAGGAAGAAGATAAAGAGGATGATGAAGAAGCTGTAAAGCGACGACAAATTCATAGAAAGGTACAAAGTAATACATGTGTTATTGTATTGTATTTAGGTTATCAAGTCAAATAATTTTGTTTATTTTTTCGGGGAATTAGAATGGGGTGGAAGCTGTAAATCAATTCAAATCTGAAATGAAAAAACTTTATGAAAAGTTTCATGGAGCTGTCGATCGTGGAGAAATGAGTGAAACTGAAGCAGATAAAAACTTTCAGAACGAAGCCGCAAACTTGCTGGAGACAATTACGGAGAAGTCCAATGAAAATCCGTACATTAAGCATCTTTTGGACCAATCTAAAATGAGTTCATGTTGAAACCCCTCGGTAATTTTTTAAAATATTAATAACGAATTATTTATGATCTGCAGTTTGTTTGCAGATATTATCTTCTATTTAAACAAGACTGAATTGATTTGATATTAACTATTTCTGTTCATGGAGTAAAACCACAAAGTATTATTAATTCACCAGTGTAAAATGTAAAAGTGAAATTAAAGGGCATAATATGCAAAAAGTTTACTTCGTGATCTCTATTTAATGATTCAGAAATTGTTTTCCTTCATACGGTAATGTATTTTTTTTCATAAAGTGAATGACTTTTTGCAAATTCCCAAAATACACTAAACCATCAGCTACCGGACATTCTCCTTGTTACGCATAAAGAATTCTGTAGAGTTAACATAATCCAGGCCAACGAACGTCCGCATTTACGTGAGCAATTTCATTTTCATTAGGAATCATTGGTTCACTGGCATTAGCTATCTTCTCTTTCATCTTACCAAATAATGCAGCGAATCTCAGACTAAACCCTAGCAAAAGATTCAGCACATTCATAATTCATTTATGCACCTGCCTTCTTCCTAGAGTTACGCCAAAAATAAAAGAAACGCTTGCAAAACAACAAAAACAAAGTCTATCCAAATGTGTCCACTCCATTCCCGTTCTTAGTAACTGATGGTTACAAACCTAGTGTCTAGCTTCTTTCTATAGAAATTCTATTCTGTTGTGACAAACGTTACTGCGGCAACCTAAAGAGCTCAATGCTGAATGTTCATTCATATACGTATGCTATATTGCCTATATGTCTGTCATGTCATGGGGAAAAATTCGTTTTATTCCTGTCCTATTCCTATTCTCGGGATATTATTCGTTTATTTTTCTCTGAAAGAAAAGACTATAACCCCAACAACGGTAACACTGCCTATTGGTCAACTAACTCCCAGATATGCGAAATGGTTTATGAGTTGTAAGTGGGTGTACAAAGGTAGTCAGCTCATTTTTTTGTGATTCTTCATCAAAAAGCACCGATGAAAGTCAGGTCAGACGTGCTCTCACTCATCATCATCATCGTTGTTCATATAGTACAGCATATAAAATTGTTGTTTGATTCCAATTTCCAATACTATTATGGATGGAACGTAAACGGGGCATTCTGTCCACGGTTAAATGTACGTAATAGTAAATTCACACAATATATCACTACTGCGCTAGTCCTATGAACCAATAATCATCATACATAGTAATACTACCAGGGAAAGAAACGCACACAGAAAGAGTGTGTAAGCAAATGAACTGCTGCTAACCTTAGTGAAAGCGTTGCTATTGTGTATTTTAGTTCCACAAAAACTTTCCTAAAAGCAGTTACTTGTAAACGCATGCAGCTTTCTTCCTTCAGTTTACTTCGATACTTTCTCCGAGTAACTTAACCTTCGCTGGTACAACCACGCTGTTTCACGGCTGCAAAAGGACAAAACAACTTCCATATTTTTATGGCCGTGCTAAAAATTGAAAACATTTCAATTTTTCGAAAATGTCGCAGGAATAAATACAGTGGGTCAAAGTGAAAGCTCACTTCCGGGAATACTTTCGCTAACAAATTTTCGTGTGAATACCACAAACTGAAATAAATTTTTGACTGAATGTTGGACAGTTACCATTTAACACATCCCACACTCTGGAACAGTGCAAAGATGACGGACCACAGTAGCAGTAACGCAAGTAAAAGGGAAAAATCATGCAGGCCATTTTACGAACTGCCTGCACACATCAAACCATGTTCAAAGATTATACAGGAAACAAGGATGCAACTCAAGTATTCCCGGAAATTGGGAAATGTCGAGGCACCTTATGCAAATGGGACGCATTTTGGGGATACTGGAAACTTTCCAGCAGATAGGAACGGCGGCGATATGTTTAGAGGTCATGGGGTGGAATTACCAAGTATTCATAGTGAAAGTGGTAGATTTGGAGCTGGTGGTATTAAGCCAGTGGATACAAAGAGACCATTTACCCCTAGAGATACGGTTAGCCTTTGGGGAGTCTCTGCTAGAAAACGACCACCTAGTGCAATCACGTAAGTGTTTTACTGGGTTTCAAACTTAATAGATTTAATTCATTTGGTTGATACTCGTGCAAAATTAGTACACGTATTGGAAATGTTTAAATAATATCCATCCATTCTTTTTTCCAGTTTATCAAGGCTTGCCATTGATGAATCTGAAGAACCTGGAAACATTTCATCAACAGTGGAAAATCACAATGGCTATCAACATCCGAATGACAGCTTATGCAGCAGCTCTCAGCAGCAAAATCAAAAATACCGTGTGCCAAAGTCGCCCTTGGGAAAAGTTGCTAAATTGCAACCCGCAACCACTCGAGGCAGCTATAGTTTCGACTCTGCAGCGGATATCCTTGGCGGACTGGACGTTAATAGTTCGTCATTGTCAACAGGAAATGCTGATAGGAATGTGGAGAAAACACGGTTGCAGCTTAAATCGCTCTCCCTGCAAAATGGTACGTTTAAAAGTACAATGAATTTTATAGCATATATTTTTCATTCAAATTCAGATTCAGGTTACACAAAATTATATATATAATCGGTTCGGTCATATCGCATCTGAATCTCCTTTCTAATCTAACTTTCATTAACGAAAACCAATGGTAATTGGACAACTTTCACAATTATTATTTGGAAAATTGCATAATAATACGATACGATTCAGGCAAAATGTAGGGTCCAAACCTACTATAACTTATATATGTAAAATCAAAAGCAAAATATAATGTTTTGCTAAATATAAAAAAATTTGCGAAAAAAAATATTTGAGAATAAAATTTATATCATAATATCAGTCTCCAAAATTTTCCAACCCCATAAAGAATGACAAGTATGCACTGCACGTCTCAAGTCTCTCGTGCTTCTTAATTGAGGGAAATGCAGTACAAGTATCAAAAAGTTACTTTTTGTGTCTCATTTAACCAAAAATAAAACGGTATTTTTATTGTAGTCAATCATGCAATATGACAGTATACGAAACTGGCAAATCCAACCTAATAATTTGCTCATAAAACGTTGCCTCTAAAATATTGAACACACAGGAAAGGGTATCATATTTTGCATACAAAACTCTAGGAAGTTTTAAAAAACTGACGTGTAGTGAGTCCATTTACCTGTCACTGCCTCTTCTTTCACTTTAGGAAAGATAGTCATCAATTCTATTGTTCTCTTGATTGCCAACAAAAGTTTATCGATACATTGCTATGTTGTACATGTACCACTGTAAAAAGTTTATTGGCAGTAGTTAAGGCTCTTCAACCTCCACTCTCAATCTTTTCGAACATCAAACAGAGCGATACACGAAAACAAAAAGGCATGTTTATGCTTTAGCTGAAGAGTCAGCTTTATTATGGAAAGCACAACTTAGGTATACAAGTAATGGTGCAAGTATCATTAGCGAGAGGAAATTTCTTTCAGAGAAAGAGAAAGCTGTGCAACAACGCAATAATGCTTTTATGCTTTCACTCCTTGACCCAACAGCAATTTCCCACGCAAAGCGAAAAATATGTAAAAGTATGTATGAAAAGTATATCAATCAGAATTTGAAAAACATACCAGATTGCCATATCTGATACATAAAAATATATCAGCAAGTACTCGGTGTAAGCATACTTTTACCAAAATGGCCGAGGAAATATGACAAGTACAAGTACTTCTGAGCATACGTGAATATATCACTCATACCTACGTCCCAATATGAGTGTAAATGATTTTAAATGACATGCGTTGGTATGTTTATGCGTAGTATATCAGAACATGTTTATCATAAAATCCTCCGGGTATGGTACCTACAAATATATTCAAACATGACACTGAGTAACATGCTCTGGGATGTGTTTAAAAAGTATGCTTGATACTATCTGTAATTAATATGCACGGTATGCTGATGAAAAGTACTTGTGGTGAATTAGAGAACAGCTGATACGTATTTAATTGTTTTATTAAATTTACTTCCAGTCATTAAAATCAAGTTAAACCAAGTAAATGTAGCGTCGGTTGAGGCTCCTAAAGAGCAAAACTAGTTTTGCTCTTTAGGAGCCTCAACCGAAATGCACTCATTCCAGTTCTGAATCCTGTTGTCGCCTTTTCCGTCCCCGTTTATCCGTTCCTTCCTTTGGAGATGCTTGAATTATCTTTCCAAATGTGTCGTACGCAGCGTTAAAATAGTTGAGGACAGCGGTTATATGCGCACGAACTTCCTGCTCTTGCTTAGCTACTTGTTCCCTAGCCAGAGTTGGATCCACTTTTAGAATCGTAGGATTAATGGGATGCAACTTTTTAACGACCTCTGTAAACGACAAACAATTAAACCAAGCATAAATCGTAAAATCGTGAAATATGTTATACCCTACGAAAAAATTTCATCACCTTGAACTATTAGAACTGTTCTAATAGGTAGCTGCGATTTGCTCCTTTTATCAGTTGAAGAACTGTCTTCATTGCCGTCCAAACTAAGTAGCTGACTGTCACTTTCCGCTAAATCAAAACCGGGTTTGACCTTCCTTGCTGGCTTGTACCTATAACATCGAAATTCAAGAAGCATATAAACATTGCAAGCAACTAGTTGTATGCATTTAACTTATTTAGTTATACAATTCCCCTTACGATTTTCCCGTCAAACTGAAATCCCGAAGTTGGGCGATGTCCAGCTTGTGAACATGAAGCAGAATTTTACGCACAAGTTCCCTTAAAGTTGTGGAAGCAAGAATGTCCTTAGTTGATACTTCAGAGAAATAAATATCTTCTGTTCGACCATCGCGATGAGTTATTACAACAAAAGGCGGCTTCTGCGGATAGTTCTCAGATTTGTCACATTTACAATTTATAAGTCCACATGATACGTATTACTAATAGTTCTACAATACCTTTACAACAAGCATTGGATCAGGGAACCCGTTTTGAAGGAGCGATTGCGAGTCTTCACTGTCATCTTCAACACCAAAGCGCGCACAGATGGCATCCAATTTCCTGTCCACTGACTCCCTCCATTTTGCAGTCTCCGTTCTCTCGTGCTCAAATTCTGAATACAAAGGAACACGTTTTTAATTCAGTTAGCATTTAATGATATTTGTTACCTGATGTAAACAAAAATTTACCTTTCTTCAGTTGCTCTAATCGTCGCAATACCTCAGCTCCTCGAACATTGTTCTTGTCTAATAGCTCATTGAACGTCCCCACATTGTAGTATCCCGGGTCCTGTTTAAAGCAGTTTTAAAACAATAATTAAACGTTGTGCTGTGCTGAATTGCACAGAACAAACACATAATTAGTTGAACATGAGTACAACTAGTCGTACTCCTTTTCAACCAAATTAAAATTCTCACGCACATAATCCTCTCGGTTCATCTGTGTCACCTCGTTAACTTCTACTTCAGTAAAGGTTGGTGCGACGGCCATAATTTTCGATTTTGCAAACCTGGTTTTGATGAAATAATATCCCAAACCCAAATAGTTATCATCAACTCTCAACAATTTTAACCAGAAACTTTCAAAATCACGAGAAATCTTAGTCTTTGCGTACGAGAAGAAGAATCCTTCAAGCTTTCAGGTTAGCTGAATTGACTAGCAGACCGCAGCTCTACTTGCCTGACAGATTCAGCGCAGCAGTGCAGTGCAGTTCAGTGCAGCCGAGCAAAAGGCGGCTAAAATGGGACACACAGCTGAATATATATACCCGAGCGTTGAAGTGAAAACAACCTTGGCTTACACTCTCCGATTTTGCTACTACAATTAACTTAAAAGGGCGACAAATTAAAATCTGCTTAGGACTAAAATGTCAACGCTTACAGTACAGAAGAAAAAGACAAGCAACTTTGCAAAGCCGATACAGAGGTTTGCTTTTGACTTTATAAACCTAATCTAGCACAAAAACTATTTTAGTAATCAGCACTGTTAATCATTTTCTAGAATTTTGTCTGGCAATACCTGTCTCCCAAGCACTTCCGGTTTACAATATCCCAAACACGCGGCTTGAAATTGCGCAAAATGACTACGAGATGGGTGAAACTGATAGAGACTGACTTCCTGTAAATACATGAATTATATCACAGCCGGATAATATACTATTAAATGTAAAATAAAGTTTTGGGAAATGTGAGCAACTAGTTGTTCACATTTCCCTATTAAGTGAATATGCCAGCTTTTATTTATTTTTACCATTTTCTTCATTTCCTCCCTAATGTACAATAAACCATACACGTCCATTGCAGCGTAGTTTAATAACTTCTCATGCAACGGGCGACGATGCCAGTCTGAGCATTGAAGAACCTTTTTCATTTTATCTTCAGAATATAAAGATGGAACCAACTTGGCTAGTAAATTATCGAACGAGATGTTGTTTCCCCTATGAAACTGTTGATAGATGAGTTGAGAATCAATCATTGCAACCGCATATATTCCAAAGTCCCTTTTCAGCCATTTGATATCATTCCCGCATCCATGCATTACAATCAGAATATCGGTTCGCTCCAAATAGGTCTTAGTTTATCGCAGTTTTTTTCCACTGTTTGAAAGGGTCAATCAGATAAACTGTTGCAGTTGCCGGAACTCCAACTTGCAACATGCAGGTCATTCCTAAAATAATACGAAGGAAAATTGTAGGCATGGTTCTTGGTTAAAATAACTTTGCAACAGACAAGTTCAACTAGTTGAACTCGTCTGTTGTGATAGAATGAATAACAAGAATTAGGAAAATACCGTAGTAACTATCATTATCGTTTCCTTCCAAGTCCAGCATTATTACACGCTGCATATTGAGCGTCGTCATCATTTCATCAAAATCGGTATCGTCATCAACTTGATTGTAATAAGGGGACTTTGTGGGAGGTGGCAGTTCTATCGGCTGTAGGAATTTTGTAGAAAATTTCCAGCTTGCGAGATCAACTTGAAAAGAATCAGGCTCAAGGAATTTCCCATTTCCGTAGTTTAGTTTCCTGCTCTGAAGCAAGTAGTCCTTCATTTCCTCCTGTGGCCTTTTTGTGCATTTACCAGACAGTTTCCTTGCTAGGTTTTTTCTCTCAGAATAATTTAGCTTCTCCATCTAAAACAACCACAATATTTATGCCACATTAGTTATGTGAATTTATTTAAAATGGATGTGCACAACTAGTTGCGCACATCCATTTTATGATATAAGCTTTAATTAATAGTACTTTTAATAATTATACCTTCTTAGTGTCCCTCCAGTTAATTGCGAAATGCACTCAATGAAAACAAAAATTCGTCCTATTTTTCGTCTCTTCAACAGTCCAAGTACAAGTCTATTTAACTAGTATGCATTACTTTAACAATTGTCAAGTTAATTAATTGATTAATCACTGAATACCAAAACAAAAATTATTGTTTTGTCCGAAAACAGCTCGTATATACTCGCACAAACCTCTTAGATGCATGCACACGTATGCCAGCATGTACTTGCTAAGAATACTTCTCAGTGGTATGTTTACAATAGGTACCGGCTGATATGCTTTCAAATGTGCCCACCAGAAATACTTCTCATGGATATTCTCCAGTACATACAGACACATCAGAAAATTGGAATTGATATACTTTCATATATCCAGACATGTCAATCGAATCG